>QANX01001673.1:78997-339038 GCA_003254975.1 Ochetophila trinervis
GGGGGGGGGGGGGGAGAATGGGGGGTTTGATATCTATCAGAGGTTTCAGGGAAATGTCAGTGTTTCCTGAGATCATCATATATACATACATGACAAAAAATGAGTTATAGCAAATGAAGCTAAAATACAAAAATTGCCATAGTCAGGCTGAGTGGTTATATTCCACAGGTTTTAAATAATTGTTGAGATGGTGATGTTGATATTGGTTGTATTCGGACTCAACTATTAAAATTGGATGTTTGTTGATGATGTGATGGATATATGCATGGTCAATATATCACATATATTTCAGGGCATACCAAGGCCTGCTTCTTCTTCTGCCATTTATTTATTTTTATTTTTATTTTTTTTAAAACTGAAGCGTCACAAGTTTTGAGGTATAACAAACTATTCATTTCAAAATTTTAAAAAAAAGTTTGCACATAACTAACAATGAAGAAAACAAAAAACTATACGTTTATAGAACCAAACATGCAAGAGATCTTCTCAACAACAGTGGTCCTAGCCCTTCTCAATTAGGTCACTATTATACCTATGCAAACCACCAAATCCTTTACCTTAGTACTTAAAAGTACGAACATGCAAATAAAAATAAAATGAAAATAGTTAAATTTCTGAAAGACAGAGCATAAAAAGATAAAACATAACATGTTCGAAATGCAAGATTTTATAAAATAAAGTAGACCAAATTTGTGATAATAATACAAAATCATTAAGGCTAATAATATTGGTAATATTGGAAAAAGCTTGAACAAAATCCTCCAATGCATTTAGTTTGTTTATCTATTAACTTAACACCTTAATGGTATAAGATTGACATGAGACGCCTGTATTGAAAGTCGTTAATAGGAATGCAGTTATAGAATCAGGGTTAAGGTCCCTGTTTGATGATGATTAACAATTTGATTTGGAAACTAAACATTAGAAGATTTTTGTTGAGTTAGTTGGGGTTCAAAGCTCATTGTTTAAGAGGTTTCGTAAATAGCCTACATTGCTAATTGTTGACGAAGTGCAATAAATAAACAAATATTAAGAAATTTAATAAAATGGAAGGAAATCTCATTCTCAGTAAAAATACTAGGGGCAAGATGCATCGGTGCTAATGCCATTTGGAACATTTGTACATAAATTCCCATTTTAATTTCTCAGATTACTAGATGACATGATCTCACTGCACCAAAATGGGCCTAAATATCCATTATCTTCTCTTATGTTTATAAAATTTAAAGGATAAGAGATCAATTTTCCACTTGCCAAAGTTATGTTTCACTATTATTGTTCAATACTTTTAATACTTTTATTATTGGTGAATAAAAAATAAAGCTAGTTTTTTTTTTTTTTTTTTTTTTTTTTTTTTTTTTTTTTTTTTTTTTTTTTTTTTTTCAGGTGAGTAACAGAAATCATGATGATTTAAATGTTTACCACTGTAATTTCATGCCATAGTGAAAAATAAAGAAATTAAAAGTGAGAATTATTCAAAGAGATAAGCTAAGTAAATAAGCATGATGGGATAAGTGGCAGTAGATAAAATCAAAGAGGGTAAAAATTGAAAGATTTAAAATACTAAAACGAGGTGAAGGATCAAGAAAGTACAGCCCGTCAATGACCCATTTACTGTTAGTTCTGTCAAATTGGCAATCTGCTCCACTCCATGGATGCTGTTGGGGAACACACGGATCACCGTTCCACCCAAGCCGAAGAGGAAGCCCCAATGCCTTTTTTAATGTCTGTAATGCCCTAACTGGAGAAGAAAGGAAAAAAAAAATTGAGTAGAATTTAAACATCCTTAACATCAAAATTACACTCTTTCTTTGCACAGAAATCAAGTTAGAAGCACCAAGGACTATCAGTAATGACTAATAAATTTAAGGATGATTATGAAAGTAATAATGTTATAAAATGAATATAAAAGTGCTATCTAATAACAAATCAATGTAAATTCCTGAACTTGATTCTTCGTTAGTTGGATCATTGAGGGTGGCTGAAAACTCCGCTGCATCGCTTTGTTTAATAAGGGATATCAAGGGCTCCAAATACACGTTAGATACATTGATGTCACCTTACTTAGACTATTAAATTTTTAGCTTGAGCTATGTTAAAGATAAACATCTCAAAGGTGATATTAAGATGATTTAAAAAATATATATCAAAATTATGAAAAAAAGTCAATAAATCAATTATTGCTAGGATATTGATTATTCTTGTCATAATGGCAACTAAATATTTCACATGCAATACAAATATCTTACAAAGTAAATAAGGAAGCAACAACAGCAGTCATAGTATCTTTGTCACACACACACACACAAACTAAACTATAGTTAGAGTATCATGTGATAGGGAAATAATTTTACTTAACACCAAAGTTGTGAATAGACCTCTTTATGTCTGGAAATAATATCATATTCTATAATATAAAGAGACAGTTGCATACACAAACAAACTAAACTATAGTTAGAGTATCATGTGATAGGGAAATAATTTTACTTAACACCAAAGTTGTATATAGACCTCTTTATGTCTGGAAATAATATCATATTCTATAATATAAGGAGACACACACACAAAAAAACTATAGTTAGAGTATCATGTTATAGGGAAATAATTTTACTTAACACCAAAGTTGTAAATAGACCTCTTTATGTCTGGAAATAATATCACATTCTATAATATAAGGAGACAGTTGCATACAATTATAATCTTCTCTAACATAAGTAAAATTAATGCATGCATAGTACATATGAATCTGCAAATAACTTGAAAAGTGGAAATTAGTCGTAGAATAAATAAAAATAAAAAATATGATGCGATGCATATGTACCTTCTTCTACTAAAGTTTTAGATTCAGGCATGACAACCTCAAAAACCTCAATGGCACTGATTATAGCATGAGCACCTTCTTTGGGTTGCAATGTTACTGTTAAAGTCCTTCCATTAATTGTAACAGTTGTATTAAGTACAACAGCAATATAACGGCCTCCACTAATTCTAGCAATATCCACATTTTCAAATGCAATGTCACCATTTATCAGGATGTCAAATACCCGTTGCCCAAAAGCAGAGATGGAAGGGTCAATCTCCGCAAAGTGTAACCAAACCGAATAGTTCCTATTAGGATCTACATCCATCGTATATGCTAATTCAGGCTGACTATCCGTACCAACAATTGCTGCCTGATAAAGACCTTCTGGATAAAAGTTAGGTGGTTCTGAAGCATGCTTAATTTTACCTTCAACAGATATAACACGATCAGAACTCTGACTGAAGGTTGAAATAGGTCTCCAAAATCTATCTCCACCCCAACGGTCACCATTGTAATCTGCATCGAACTTTGGCTTCCCAGTACCACTGTTAAGTCGTTTGACTGTTCTAAGGATCACTCCTCCATCCAATTGCTGACCAACATTATATGCTTTATTATCAACTTGAAGAATTTCAATTGAAAGAATTGACGGATCTCCATGACCAGTACTATGGAAGCAGAGAGAAACAGTGTTATCTGTAAGAAAGACAAGAGCTTCAGCAAATGCTTGATCATCATGGCTGCTCCAACCGGATTTCAAAGAGCTAATCAGTGTTCCTTCAATGGATACATCAAATAGAGGTTCATTGTCAATTTTTGGTTGTTTTACCAATCCAAAGAAGATCCTCACAGCATAGTGTCCCTTTGGCACTCTTTCTATATTATAACAGTTATCTGATCCTACAGACAGGGGGAAATAACGAAGTGTTTTTAGTGGAGGAGTGACATAACTAGGAGCTGTTGCATTAGCAGGTATGCCTCCTGAGTATGCAAAATCTTTAAACCACAGTGTATTCGTCGGTGGGGTATGGACGTTTTCTCGGGCTCCACAACTTATGCGCAAGGCAAATGGCGCTGCATTAAGTAGTAGACCACAAATGTAGGTCTTAATTAAAACTTAACAAGAAACAACAAGTGGCTAAAGAACAACAGTTAGTCAACTTGGACCCTCTAAGTATGAAATGCCATTTATGTTTGTTTGCGAATATCAAATTCCCTAAAAGACTTGCAAATAGCATGTGAACAAGGTGCAACACACTCTTTAAACTCATAACGTTATTTATACTCAAATGTGTTATTCTGAATTCTCAACATTCTTCAATTTTTGAAAATCTGACAAGTTTTGTAAAGAAGAGGAGTTAATTATGAAACTTTAAAGTCTCGTCTTTTTTTTTTTTTGCCTTNTCTCGTCTTTTTTTTTTTTTTGCCTTTTAGGTTTCTAAATTTGGAAATTCCAGTTATACTGCTTTTCTAACAATTTCCCAGTGACTAAACAGATTAATTTCCGCATTCCAAAATTAGCACCGTTTACTAAAATAGAAAAAGTTAAAACAAAACTACATAAAATATTATTTGCAATTATGTTCTCTGGTATAATTTTCCATTTCTGATAAGCGTCAATGCCAAACAAAAAGCAAATTCCGAATTAATTAACTAAACAGAATAAATTCAGAGCTTGTTCGTAAATTGATTGCAATGCAACTAAAATTTCACTTTTCCAAAACCCAAACCCAGATGCTGAAACCTCTACGGATCAAGATTAAGAAAGACTTGAAGAACAGAGACCAAAAAAAAGAAAAAAAAAAGAAGGTAGAATCGGAAGCTCACCTGGTCGAGCTGAAAACGAAGAAAAAGTTAAGCAGAGGACCAGAAGCCATAGTAGAAGAAATCTTAGCATTGTAGCTGCGAGAAAAGCTACGCGCTTTTACCTTTTTCTCTGTGTGTTAGAGTCTCGCCTTCATTATTTATCTCATTCTCTTTCTTGCTTTTGACAGAGAGCGAGAGCGAGTGTGTGCTGGGGACGTGTATAGAAGTAGAGTATGATATACAGTTGGAATTATAAATATCATTTCTTTTTCTTTTTTTTGGTAAGAACTATAAATATCCTTTCGTTTGGTTAATTGTTTGCCTCGTGAATGGAGAAAGATACTAATTTACTGCTCACATTTATAAAGGTTGATGGGTGTTTATGAAACCTGACGGTGCAGGTGGTTCGTCAAGTCTTTCAATCTTTAGTTTCTGATGGTTGTTAATGTGGACCCGCCCATTTTTAAGCGATGTTCAGGTACGGTGTTAGAATGAGGTAGCACCATATGGATCATGAGGATCTGTCACAATAACAAAACTGTGGCTTTAGAGAGGGGAGTTGCTATGTCCAATTATAGTATTGCTAATTCCACGTAGATATATCCTTTCGTTTTATAGACGACAAAGGCCACGTGACGAGGAGAAAGGGAGGGAAATTTCACGTGGAAGTATGAGATTACTGTGTCTCTTTCTTGTGTAATTGAAAAGCTAATGTTTACCAAAAAAAAACAGAAGAGCCAATGAATCGGACTGTGCGAGGCTGTGATGATCTGACGGTTGAGGAGACTCATCAGCTTGTTGTTTTGACTTTTAGGACCTGTTGAAGTTTGACGTTTGACTCCCATTAAGCATGAATTAGTGCGCAATCATCGGAGAGGGTTGTATGCTAGAAAAGCAGCTAATCTTAAATGCAAAAGTCCAGCACTTGATAATGACCCGTAATGAATGGAACCGGGGTGTTCCATATACCCGATAACCAACTCGATCCAATCCACAATAATCCATTGAAAAAACTGAAAGTCAAGCCATTTTTGGTTTCATTATTCTAAAATTTTAAAATTTTAAACTCGATCGTTCAAGTCGGGTTAGGATCAGACCTCTTTTCTTTTCACTTTCTAGCTCCTTTTTGTTTTCTTTCCCATCATTTCTCGTATCACCATCTGAGTAGGTTAGTAGGGATGGTGATTTATGTTTACAGATAGTCTTCGTGTAAACCCATTTAATAATTATGTCAAAAAATTTAATTACAAATGTGTCACGTTTATTAATTATATCAGATACTTGAAAAGTCATCACGACACAACCATATTAATCTATTAGCTTATTAATTACCTATTAACCCGTCTATTACAAATTAACTTGTTTATCAACCTGATCATTTGAAAATGACTTAAATATAATAACTAAATATAGTTTAAGCATTAAATAATTTTTTAAATGTATCAAAATAAAAATTATAATGCCAAGAACATTTTGGAGTCTAGACCTCTGGTATTGGTACTGGTAGTTCATCTGCTATTTAATCTACAAAATAAAATAAATAGCATCACAACTCACAAGTCACAACCATATAGATATAAAATAAATCAATATTGTTTTTTAAAGATTGATGTTACATTATGGTTAAGTAGTGGCATTATCAAAGTACTGAGTTGAAGATTCTTCTTTACTAATATCACAGCTCAACATCTTTTGTAAGATCATCCAATTGTGTTTGAAATTTTTCTATGCATTAATAAATTAATAATATCATAACAAATATAGAAAACAATATCATCAATATTTCAATATGTTAATTCCAATTTTAAATAAATAATCATACAAAAAAATTATAATTATAATAATTATCTTTTTTTTCCAAATAGCCAATCTCTTGTATAAATTAATGCTTCAACAGTTCTAAGATTTAATACCTTACGAAATTGATCTAGCACTCCTCCATCCGTGCTAAAAGTAGATTCTAAGGCAACAATGGATATAAGAATACTCAAAAGATCACGGACCATTAAAGAAAATTTAGGATAATAAGACTGATTTTCTTTCCAAAACACTAGCACATTCAATTCAATTTAGTACCCATCTTTGGCTCATCTAAATAACACTTCAATTTTGATTTTTGTGTTTTGGCAGTAGACTCCTCAAAGACACAATTATCAAACTCTTATATTATAAGAAAATAAAAAATAAGTTTTTTTTTTTTCCCCTAAACTACATGTAATTAGAAATAATTTATAAAAAAAAATTAAAAATCATTTACTTTCAAAAAGGCAGTAGCTTTCTTTATATAAGAAATGTCGTTTCCTCCAAAATAATGAGATTCATCAGTGCTATTTTCTTTCTATACATAATACATAGAAGAAATTGATGGTGTTCTTTGAGCATACTCCTCCTATAAGGCAAATAACTTACTCTTAACATGCAAGAACTTAATAGAACCACTAACTCCATAAGCTTTTTTGTAACTACAAATTGAAGTTTATGTTGAAGATCCATAACCACTACAATAACTAATATCAAACTAAATTAAGACCAATACTTCTCAAAATTTTCAAGCATTTGATTTGTTATGGTTTTGAAGCACTCATCCTCACTTTCTATATTTTCTTTCAATGTAATATAACATAGAAAAACTGGGGGAAAGTACAAATTTGAAATAGGGTACTTATTTCCAGAAAATATGCAAGTGATATCATAAAACAAACCCAAGAACTTACTTATCTTTTCTATCTTACCCCACTCATAACTAAAAAGACAAATCTTATAATTTGAATCACTTAGTTCCCAAAGACAATATGCACACCGATAAAACGAAACATTTTCAAGCATTATATATGTAGAATTCCATCTAGTAGACACATCTTGTCTCAAACCTCTTTTAGAACTCATATTGACAACATTTTAACACATTTGAAAAGTTTTCTCCGGTGCTTCACTTTATGCTCGCTTGTAACTTCTCCATAGGACTTGCATCATCTTCTAATTTAATTGGGACTTCAAAGCTATTTGATTCAAGATTTACTTGAATTTCATTCATATTTACCTGCATGTTTTCAAGGAAAAATAAATTAGACAAAATGAAGTAAGATTTTTAAAAAAAATTTCAAAAATCATAAAAGCATGTAGGAACACCATCATTTAAGATAGAATAAAATATTTGGACAAACCTAAGTTCCTAACATCTTACTACTAAGCTAACCTAAAAAAAAAGTTGCTTGGGAACTCGAGGGCCGTATAAGGCCCCTAAGATGTTATTGAGCTAAGTGGAAGTATTAGGAAAAGAGAAGACAGTAGTTATGTTTCTTTTTATATCCTTGATTTCCCATTGTCTAGATCCTATAGTTCCTTTTTGTTGAACATGATCAAACTTGATTAGACCAGACTATTTTATGTATAGCCTAATTTGATTGGACTAAATTTGAAATGGTCCAATCTAATCTAGTCTAGTCCAACAAATGAAGGTTTTTTTTTTTTTTTGGTGATGGAAATTAACTTAGTATAGGTAAAAGTCCCTCTGTATGTCACTACTAGTGACTATTACCATCCTATATGGCAGTAGCTTTCATATTTACATTGTAGTCTATGTGGCTTTTGATTTTTCTAAGTGAAAAACATGATTATTAACCAAGTAAAATTGCCTTTGCCTCATGCTCAATATTCTTTTTCTCCCTTTCTTTTTTCCTCTATTATTTTTCTCTTTCTTTTTGCACAATACCATTGAATATGCTAGTGTTTGATTATTGTGATTGAAACAGAGGTTGAAATATGTTGGAATGAATCAACAAGTAATATTTCCTATAACAAAGTTTTGCTTAAACCTTATTCAAACCTTGTTAGAACAAATCTATAGAGACGCAATCCAATTCTAAGGTGAATTAAGGTAAAATATTGTCTCTTTTATTTATTTCATCAATCTTTATGTTTTCTTTCAATTTATTAAATTTTGTTGCGATATATTTATCTTCTGATTTTTTTTTGTTTCTAGGTTTTTATTTTTATTTTTAATATTTAGAAATGTATATCTTGAATTAATTAGTTTTTTTTTTTAAATTGTGTCGATGTGCATCCAAATATTGTAGAGATTGAGATGCTAACATAAAAAGGGAATATGTTTGATATGAGTGATAAAAAATATGGGATGAAAAAAGAGTTATAGAAGAATTTAATTACAATGAGATTATAAAAGCACCTGAAGTTGGGATGTGTTTTGATTCCTTAGAGAACCTTTTTTTGTATTGTAAATAATATGAGAAACAAGAAGGTTTTGAAGTAAAGAGAAAACAGTACACTCAAATGATAATTTAAAGTTCGTTTATCTTTCTGGTTCTCGAGTAGGGAAATCAAGGACTATAAATCAAAATTACCTTATTACAAATTCATCGACAAAAATAGAGTTTAAGGCCAAGCTTCATGCTACTGTATTATCAATTCCATTGTACTTAAGCATAACCACGGTTTAAGTCCTCAAACTCAACATTTTATTCATCTAATAGGGAAATAAATGTAGATGCATAGATAAAACTTGAATTGAATAGTCGAGCCATAATTGATGTGACAAAGAACCACCAATCATTTGTAGTATAAGCTGGTGGTCATGATAATGTCTCATTCTTGACGAAAGATTGTAGAAATTAATTTGATAAGAAACAAAGATTGCGGCTTTGTGTTGGAGATGCACAAGCGATCCATAAGTATTTTGTTCAAATGCAAGCAAAAAACTCAAGATTTTTCAACATGATGGATTTGTTGGAAAAGCTCAAATTAGAAACTTATTTTGAACTGATGTAAAGAGTAAAGTAGGGTATGAAGAATTTGGCGAGGTAGTTAAATTTGACACAACATACTTGACAAATAGGTATGACATGCCCTTTGAGCCTTTTTTAGGTGTGAACCATTCAAATGAAGACAAATTAGGATGCATATTATTATCAAATGAGGACACTGCTACATTTATTTGATTGTTTAAGATATGGAAATCATGTCTGTTTGAATATATACCAAATTCCATAATACAATACCAATATAAAGCAATGCAAAATGCAATTGAGGTTGTGTTTCTTAAAACTCAGCATAGGTGTCTATGACATATAACAAAAAAGATACCAAAGAAGCTTGTTGTGGTATATTTTAGATCAACTTGCAAGTGTACGAATCAACAAGTAATAAAGCGTGGTTTTTGTTTTAAGAAAACATGTATCGATCCCATAAGGAATAACGTCTATAGTATTGAAAATAAATCTATTATTAACTAAATCAATTAAATTTAAAAAGAGTATTTGTTGAATGATTGTGTGTTGAGTAACCAAGCATGAATTTAAAAACAGCAAATAAAGAAAGCAATATTAAAATTGAAAGACATGGAAGCAAGTAAGATTTCACAGATTTTAAAGAACAAGGATCATGATTTCACCACTATTACTCATATTTAGTCCTAATGCAAAATAGTTTCATAGGTTAACCTCCCTTTAACCATAAATGACTAGAAGTTGATTCTTCAATGCATTCAAATCTAGCAAGCACAACGTATTTAATTATTCCTAATGTAAATACGGAAATTTAAGTCCTAAGACATGCAAACCCAATAAGACCTTGTTAAAGTTGTCGCTAAGGCATGCAATATTCCTATAAACATGTATTTCATTACCCATCCATATTTATATCATTTATTCCTAAGTCAATATAAATACTAAATCAATCCACCTTTTCATGGAAAACATTAAGAGCTACAATAAAATATTAACCTTTAAACATGAATCAAACTAAATATGCATTAAAAACTAAATATTTGTAATAGGGTTACATCACAATCCTTATAGAAAAGTTAGCTACTCGTTATCTCAAAATTATCCATGAAATAAATAAAAGACAACATAGTTTAAATAATCAAAGAAAATAAGAGAAAAGATAACAAATCCGGATTTATGACTGCTGGAAATTGATTCTTCAATCCTCTCTTTTTAGCTTCTTCAAACTGTGATCAAAGCCTAAAAGTGACTCCTCCAATGCTGGCTGAATCTCCTTGGACTTCTCTTTGTGTAGCGCAACTTTGCTCCCTTAAAAACTGAATAATAAATCTAACTAAATACCTTTGTTGCTGAGAGAATGGGGAAGAAAAGAAAGGGAAAGATGCGGCTGGAGAGGGAGGAAGGCTGTTGTAGCCTTGAGGGCTAGTGAATGGTGTAAATGATCTTTTTTCACTCTTAAGGCAGCAATCTATTTATAGGAGATGTTTAACCCTAAGGTGTCTCTAAAACCTAAAAAAATTAAGAGATACAATATTACAAAATCTCAATCTCTATAAATTCTCTATATGGCCGGCCATCCTAAGGACATAAAGGTATTTTGTGCCTCATGTTCACACTAGAGATGGAGATACTTTTCCATATCTTCTTAGGAATCATAATCAATCTTTAATATCCTTTCTTTTTATCCCAAATATTATTCCAATTAAAATAATTAGAATAATCTGACTTTCCATGTGTCATGTGATGTGGCAAATTCGAATACATGGCTGATATGTGGTGACATGGTAGTCAAATCACAATGGCAATCCTAGTAAGCATAAAACTTTTTTTTTTTTTTTTTATCTCCAATGACCATCAGGCAGATTCCAAATACACTTTGGGTGACCAAATGAACTTCGAATCGAGCGATTTTTGTTGCAAACGTTAGGTCTGTGTTTTAGCTTTCCAGGAATATATTGATCTCACAATTTAGACATCAGAAAGACACTCAAATTCTCATTTTCCAAAGATAGTGTAAATCTGCTGCAACTGATGAATTTGTAAATCAAACTGGCACTGATTGGCCAAGCCATTTGCAATGAAACTTTTCAGCATTAAAACCTATGGAATCAGGAGTCATTAGCAACTGTAATCACACAAAACCTCAAAGTGTGGCTCCAAATATGATTTTCTCAGTAAAGGTTGTGCAAAAATACGGTAATTTCAGCATTTGTCTTTCTTTTACTCAAAAATAGAAAAATACAGTAAGTTTTTTTCATTAACAATTAATCATAAACCAGCTTAAATTCAATATAAAAAGTGGTATAAAAATATTAACATTTTATGCCTATCAAAGCTAAAAGGTTATAAAATGTATGAGAAAATTAAAAATGTCTTGCATAATGTTGCTAATGATTCACTGGAAATGGGAGCAGTTCATTAATTACTTCAATATTCATGATGATATTTGCATAAAGAGAGGCATAATTGGGTTTCTGCTTTTGTAAAGGACACATTTTGGACTTATATGTTGACCACACACCATAGTAAAGCTTTTTGTGTTGATGAAAAATATGGTTTATTATGAAGCAATTCATTTAATTTCAAAAGAAGTTTATTGGGAAGCTATATTGTGAAGCTTTTTATGTTGATGAAAAATATGGTTTATTTAATTTATTGAAGATAAAAGTAAAGAACATCATTTCACTAATTGTTAGGATAAAGAGAAGTATGAGATCAAATGTGCATGTCGATTGTTTGAATTTAAACGGATTTATGCAAGCATTCTTTATTAGTTTTTACATAAAAGTACACTTTAGAACAATGGAAGAAAAATCTCAAAAGGTTTCATACAAAGGTTAAAGTTGCTTAGGATGATTATAAAGGTGACCATGAAGCTCAACATTATCGTAAGTTACAAAAGAAGTTAGATAATATTGCTGATTTGGTTGTTATTTTTAATGAAAATTGGGCAATATTATGGAATATGATAGATGAATTTTAATAAAAAAATGAGCAAAAATGAATCCTTTTTGGAATGTAGTTGACCAATACTACAAGGTCATGTACAGTACGTTGTACTAAGTTGCATTTTATTGTATTGTAGAACTAATACAATGTTTGTCTTTTCAAATATATTGTATAACTTAATATGATTCTCATTTTTTAATAAAATATACATAAAAAATTAGCTACTACAATCCAAGCGTTGGTGAGGAAGAGTTTGATGGAAGGAATAAAATTAAGAATGAAAATTAAAATTAAAATTTTAAGATTAAAAATTGAAAATTAAAAATTAAACAATAAATAATAAATATTAAAAAAGAAAAATTGAAATTGAATAACCAAAAATTAAAAGTTAAAAAATAAAAATGAAATACTAAAAGTAAAAAATTAAAATTAAAATTAAAAGTTAAAGAGTAAAAGTTAAAAATGAATTAAAAATAAAATATAAAATATAAAATATAAAATACAAAATTAGAAATAAAAAGTAAAAAATAAAAAAAAATTAGAAATTAAAAATAAAATATTAAAAAAATTAAAATACAAAAAAATTAAAATTCAAAAAATTAAAAATTAAAAAATAAATAGAAGTAGTGCAAAACAATAAAATATAATGTACCAAACAATATATTATTATATAAATTTTAATATAATCATACGAAAAATAGACAATATCTCATATACAATATATTATTTTACAATAAAATAAAATACAATACAATACGACATACTAAATGAGTCCAAATCTTGTAACTAATGTTTCTTTTCTTAATGGTGGTGAAAGCAAGAAAGTCATTAGTTGTTTGGAGACATGGACATCCACCAAAAAACAGAAAGATCTCTAAGGTTGAGAAGTCGAAAAAAAAAAATTAAAATAAAAAATTCCAGAAAAAAAAGAAGGTAAATACTTAAATATTTGTCTTTTTTATTACATGTTGTGAATTTTAATTAAGTTGGACATACTATTTTTTTTTAATAATTTTTGTTTATACTCAATTTCCAGTAGTTGAGCAAGATATTGTGGATGAGATAATTAATGTGGAAAATTTAATGAAACAACCACGTAATTAGTTAAAAAAAATTGGTCAAATTTGATGCTCTAAAATTTTATTTTTTTTTTTATTTTTTTTTATAATGCTTTAAAATTACTTATACAACAGTGAAGGTATATATACTTATTTTTTGTTTGTAAGGTAAATATGTTTTTGCAACATTGTGTGTATATATATATATATATAGTAAGGGTATAAATTCACGCTGCATAGTCCAGTTCGAGTTCAACATTTCGGACTCAGGCAGGTTCGAGCTAAGTTTTTTTGGGCTGGAGAGAGAATTCATGCCAGACCATGCTAAACCAAGTAAGTCTTCGGGCTTAAGTATCAACATTGGGCTTCGGGTTTTAAATTTAAATTTAGACTCCAAATTTAATTTAATTTTTTTATATTATATAAAAATATAAATTAATATTATGATAGTTTTATATACTCAAAATACATCATAAATTTAAATTTCTACTAAAAAAATTATAAGTTTCATCTTTTAAATATAATAAGTTTGATCTTGTTATATATATTAAATAAATAAATTATTCAATTATATAGCAATTTTTAGGATTTAAACCAATGATTGTTATATATATCTATATATACATAATATAGATAATTAATTATTAGTTTTCATCATTTTTTGTTAATTTAATGTTGTTTATGATTTTGACCAATAGCTATTTAGACATATAAAAAAATTAAAATTAATTATATCGTACTAGAATTCGGACAGGCTTCGTGTAGCCCAATGGGTTAGGATTCAAGCTGGATCTATACTAAAAATCTAAAGCCTAAGCCTAGTCGAAGACAAAACTAGGTAGTTTCGGGCTCAAATCATATCGGGCTTGGGCTGAATTTTGGCCATATTTTTCTAAGTGGGTTTGATTGGGTTTTGAGGTTTTTGACTTGTTTTACATACCTAATATATATATATATATATATATATATATATATAAATTGGTTTGTGTACCTAAATAAAATATTATTTGTATTCAAATTATCATGCTACAAGTCATGTTATGCAATACCATAATCCAAATGTGAATTATGAACAATTTTTTAACTTACGATTTGAATTATTTATAAGAGTGTAGGCAACTAGCACTCCATTTATATGTTTAATTTGTAAAAATAATCTTTGATTTATACTCAACTTACATTGATATATTTACATTTTGGTATTTGGCAAGACATGTTGATGAAAGGTTAATGTAAAGAGAATTAGTTTAGCAAGAGAATTAGTTTATAGGGTTTTATTTATTTTGAAACAATTGGATGTAAATGTGTAAATAAATTTAATTTTTTTCCATGAAGTTGTTTACTGGATTAGTATGTTTGTCACTTTGGGTCATTATCAAAAATTGATCTTTATAACAATATTTCCAGCTAAGATTTTTCACTTTTAATGAATTTTTGTAAATTTGACCGCATTTTGCATTGCTTATTTATAAAATTATATTCTGACTGTGATTTACAAATAAAAATGAGAAAAAAATTTGTTACCAATTTCACTAAAGTTGGTTTATTTTCAATAATAAATACAAAATTTCTTTACATACACAAGTTCCTAATGAAAATCAAATGAGGCTTTTATTTTAGTGCATATGCATACAGTATCAAAAACATCAAACTACAATAAGTCCAATCATTTTGTTGACATGTATTTTTTCCATGTCATTTGTATTATTGTTGTAAAGCAACAACAAAGGTCACATGTTGTAGTGGTATGATTTTGCTCTATTATATTCGTCGTTGACCTAGAAAATAATGCAAATGTGAAAGTCTTGAGGCACCAGTGTGGTGCTGACATAAGATACTCTAACGCTCAAGTCAGAAAGTGTATGGAGGCTTGAAAGAAAGTTATCTCTAGTGTTGGAGTTCAGTATCCATACCTCAATACTCTTGAGGAATATATATAGTGTCTGAGACTTCTAGGTTTCTTAATCCATCTAAAAAATCAGGCCCCGACCCTAATGGGCTAGACCACAGGGCCCCAAAACTAAGAAAGTCTTCTAATCTCGTTGGCAGTAAACCCCTTGAGCGATCGTTTAGGGAAGCTCTATGTCTCGGGCATTTTGAGACCTTCGGACCCTCGAATCCTTGGACATTGACAACAAAGAAAACCATTCACAAAGGCATGTCCGAGGTCCATACTAGAATCAGACTTCTCTGAGCAATGAATTAGGCTCCAAGTCCTGACCAAAATGTTCAGACAGTCTGACCTTAACGATTTTAGGTCTGTCCCTTCAGTCAGAACAAAAAACCAGCCGCATAGTTAGCCCCCCACTCTATTGAATAAATATTTTATTTAATCGAAGTAGATGAGAAATGTCCGAGACTTTTGGTCTGCGCAACATTAATGACACTTTGACTGATGCCTCTGCTTCGCCAACATGTGTCATCTCGGTCTAACTTCCTAGTTCAGATGGAACGGTTATGTGTCGAATTGCCAATAGTTGCTCGATCTAGAACATTGATTCAAATTTCCAAATCTAAATGTTAGCCGTCAAATCATGCATAAAGTACCTCTTCTTCATCCTTTTTACCTTGTTTACACAAAAAAAAAAAAAAAAAAAAAAAAACCCTCTAAAGCAACATCCCTCATTTTCTTTCTTCGTTTGCTCAAGAAACCAACTTTTCTTCCTTTTCCATTCTTACCTAAATCTCTCCAAAACTTGCCCAAAGCTCTGCCAACCTTGCATGTTTGCCTTTGCCTACCCCATTCACAACATTCGTTCATCCCAAATGAAGCTTTTCCTTTGGTTCCTGGTGTATTCTTCTTCTATTCCTTTTCCTCTCCAGTTCTTCGTGTTCTTCTCATATTCATGGTTAGTCTCCTTTTTTATCTTTAGTAATTTCATTTCTTTTCATTTTCCTGTTTCCCCCCTTCTCAATGCTTCAATTTTCTATATAGTCCACCCATGGACAAACATGTCTTCTAACTCTTCTGAGTATAGATATGCCCACATTTCTGTAGATAGTTCCTTCGTAATCAATCACATAGATAGTTTCCCCATAATAAAAAAGTAGGATATTTAAAGAAATGAATCCAAGGATAGAGACTCAGACAATCCCACATCAATCCCCCTACAAACCCTATCCAAATACGCACACGAGACCTCAATTTATACATTAGGCAATTAGGCCTTAAAAAAATCTCCGAGATAGAAGATGAGCTTGAGGATAACCACTCTCCGAGAAACCCTGACAATGATGAAGTAGCCTTAGTTGGATCTTATTGTAAGAAAGCTCAGGAGAAAAGGGAACCATCATACTACAAACCCAAAATCACCAACAACCAAGATTTACTCTCATTCAGAGGTAAATACCACTTGGCCAACATCATCCTAGACTATCTAGACAACGACAATTCAGATGCCTCACCCCCAGACATCTAAACGCGCTTCTATGAAATTCCTTTTAGGATCAGACTTTAGTTTTCAATCCATTTTTTCATCCGAAATGCCTTATCCTATTTCGACCTCATCCCAGCTTAACTGATGCCCAACACATGGTGCATACTCTTTGAACTATACTTCTCAAACTGATCATTATTTCCAAGGTTCAAACCATCATCCTTATTACACCCATCCTCATTTACTCATTACAAAAGAGTTCTGACGCCAATACCGATACCTACTAACTGCTTGGAAAAAGAGGAAACTTCTGCTGGACACCACGACTTGCAACAAACATTGGCAGAATTGTGACTTATTTGTCAAAGGAGAGTGGGACCAAAACAATCCAAGCTCATGTTCTAGGCCCATTAAGAATACGTGGAACCTGACTTTTGGTAAGACTTTCATCTTGGCAATTAAACTTTCAAGTGTTGATTAGCCTTTTCTTACCTTTATTTTATTTTCCAGATCGTCATCTAAACTAGAAGCCTCATACTCTGACTGTGGAAAAGATGGCTTCAATTCTATCACTTAAAAATATCCCTCTGAATGATCTCAACATGAAGAAACTTCTGTATGAAGATAGCCTTATTGCCACCAAGCTTCGGCCAAAACCCGAACAACATCCTAATAAGTGTTCCCTTACCTTTGACTTTTTCCACAATAGTTAAGGTGTCTAAGCTCGACTGGCTTAGAGGCTGCATTTTTGTTTTATGCAGTCTGAACCCTGACTTTTGGTCTCAAATTTGGCCAAATTGCCCATCTTATATACTTCAAGCTATGGAGAACAAAACTATAGTTGCCTGTAAAATAGTACCAGAGATCCAAAGAAAAGCAAAAGCTTTTGAAAAGAAGAAATAGGCCCCAAAAAAGGGAAAATCTGGTGAAAAAGCTACCACCAAGCCAACCAAGGCTGCAGCTCCACTGGCCGATCATCAGATCTTACTCTCGGAAGAAAGGAAGAGCCCTTTGATCAATCCTTAGGTCATTGACCTCACCGTCGAAGAGCAGCCCCTCAGGAGAAAATGGTAAGGGTTCAAGAATCCATGATGGAGGGGAAAATCAAGTTGACATAACTCGAGGGAACCTTCCTTCGTGACAATGCAGAGAGTTGCATGGAGATGTTCTACTAGAATTCGACGTCGGCCTATGCTAATGAGCTCAAAGATGTGCCTGAGGATTGCATTTGCCAAAAGGCAGCCCTGCTCTCCACAAGGAAACTTACTTCCTTAGTTAATTCCTTTATGTTATATTTTACTTGGACTTACCTTTTGATGCTTAACATAGGCAGCTCAGAACGTGGTGGCTGAACAAATATCTTGCTTCAATGGAGAGGAAGATTTCTAAATCTGAAAGCGCTTATAAGGCTCTGCATGAGACGTTTGATTGCCTAAAAGAGCTCCATCAGAAGAGCGAGAAAGAGCTGAGGAAGATTACCAAGTCTAGAGGAAAAGAGGCAAGCCACTTTCGAACAAGAACTTGAGCTGCTGTTTGAACGGAACGCAATGAGGGCAGACGCTTTGTAAGCAAAGCTAAGGGTGGTTGAATTAGTAAAAATGCTTCGGAAGGTCGAAAAAGTCATTAAAATGAAAATGAAGCTATATCCATACAGATCCATATAGGGAAGAAGCAATACTACAAACTCGGTAAGAACGATACCCCACTCAACTCGTCCGTCGCCCATGGCCTCTTCATTTTCTCTTATGCCTGGACAGACGATGAGGTCACTGGACCCAAGCTTAGCCTTTTGAATGTTTCCAGTTTTACTCCGATTATGCTCCCTATTCAGAAAGACCCTAAATCTTTGAGGCTGCCAACCGACAAAGTAGCTCCAAAAATGGACCATCCGTTATATCAGCCACCACCAAAAAGTCGAGCCTTTAAGGAAAAGCTCTAAATTAAATTTTTTTTGGCTATTTAAGTTCACTTTGTAATGGTGTTTTGACACCTTAACTTCTGATTCTACAATGAATCGACATTTCTTCCATACGTTGTCTATTCAATCATCTACATTTAAAATAATAACCTGCAAATAATAATTCAACCGAGCATTCCAAAGTTAAATATCAGGAAGTTTGGATCTTCTCAACACTTGGATCTAATTTATGCTTGGCAATTCATTGCTCATGATGCACCACCAACCAGTCCCACTAGGTGCCCCACTTTAAGGATAAGATGCAATACCGTAGGCATGCCCCTGACACATGTGTAAGGTTCGGTGTTTATCAGTCCAAGATTACTTTGTACTTTTAACCTAGACAAAAGGGTACACCTTCAAAAATATGTAGCTCGTCTTTAATCCAGTCTAAGACTGACTTATCGTTTTCACGACCGAGTATGTTTGTTGTTTTCCCATACTCCAATATGGCTAAGACAGTGACGTATCGTAGGCAAGAATTTCCACAACATTTTGCACACAAAATGGAAAGATGAAAAATAATTTGGAAATTTTATTGATAACCAAAATTTAACAAAAAAGTTGTACTGGAAAGGAACGGACCGGTGTACCTCCAGCCCTCCAGCCTGAAAAAACTTGAACAATGCAAATGATATGACTAATACATCAAGTGAAAAAGAAATTAGTGAGGAAAATTTACTAGTGTTTAGAGTTCCAGCTACGCGGATCCTCCTTGCCTTATGCATCTTGCAAAAGATATGCTCCAGGACGAGGAATTGAAATGAATGTATAAAGGCCTTCTCAATTGGGTCTGAGCTATTCTGCAATAAGCTCTTGTGTGTTCTGGAAGATTGTAGGAGCACCCGATCACCAACATGGAATTATCTTCTCTTGAGTGTTGAATTATAATATTGCACTGCAAGTTGCTGGTAATGACTGAGCTTTATTATCGTTGCTTCCCTTCTTTCTTCTAACTTGTCCAAAGATTACTTCATAATCTAATCATTAAAAGACTCGAGCTATCTTCCAGTCCTGGCTGTTTTCACTGCAATTTCCAATCAAAATGATTATCTCAATACCGTACACTAAAGAAAACGAGGTCAATACCGTAGGTTCCTAGATGGTAGTTCAATAAGACCAAAGCACCCATGACAGCTCCTCTGCCCACTTTCCCTTGGCCTCTTCTAGGAGCTTTTTCAACTTGTTCAAAATCATTTTATTGGTAGCCTTCGTCTGACCATTCCCCTATGGATGCCTCGGTGTTGAATACTGAACATAATTTCCTATTTGCTGTAGAAATCTTTGAACTTTGAATATATGAATTAAGACCTGTAGTCCATTACTAGGACCCTCGGTAGTTCGAACCTACAAATTATATTTTTCTACACAAACTGAATCACTTCTAAGTCTTTAATTTGGGAGAAAGACTCGACTTCAACCTACTTAGAAAAATAATCAGTGGCTACTAATATGAACTTCTTCTAACCCGGAGCTTAAGGAAGCAGTCCCACAATATAGAGATCCCACTGGATAAAAGGCAAGGGGCTGAACATGATGTAAGGGAGCAAACGTCTGACACTTTTCACACTCTCGAGAGTATCTATCTGAATAGTTTATAAGTGTCGGCCAATAAAACCCTTACAACTCAATTCTTCACGCTATCGATCATCCTCCAGAGTGATTGTTGCAAAAACTCTCATGAATTTTTGCCATCAATTTCAGTGCAGCCTTCAGACCTAGACATTTAAGAAAGGGCCAAAAAATGATATTTTTTAGAGATTTCCTCCAAACATGTAATACATGGCAGACTTTATTCACAGCTTGTGAGCTTCTGACTTATTTGACGGAACATTTTTGTCCATGATGTAATCCACGATGTCCTTCATCCAAATCTATTATTCCTCCCTAACATTCAGCACCTCTTGACTTTTTGAAATACTTATTTCCGAGAGAAACTTAACTGGTATAGCTATTCATCTACATTGGCCAAAGCGTCAGCGTGGCCATTTTCCTCCCTCGACAACTACTCAAGTTCTACATTCACAAAGTCCGTTGCAAGCTCTTAGACTTTCTTTAAGTACTTGGACATAATGAAAGATTTAGTTGTATAAGTGTTGTTCACCTAATTGACCACCAACTGAGAATCACGGTGAAACTTAGTGCTGTAGCTCCTAACTTCATTGTCAAACTCAGCTTAACAATCAGAGCCTCATATTCCACCTAATTGTTTGATGGCTGGAACCTAAAACACAAAGAATGCTTAATAAGGTTACCCTGTGGACTCCTCAGTAAGATATCAATTCCATTCCCCTTCGCATTGGAAAAGCTATCTACAAACAACTCCCACTATAACGATCCATCTCTTTTACTACCATTCAGAGGTAGTTGAGAATTATGCAATGAAGACAACAATGATCTAGGATTTCATCACTGTCCGAGGGACATACTTGATGTCGAAAGATCCCAACTCAGTTGCCCATAAAGCCATCCACTTTGCTAAGTCTTGCTTGGAAAGAACAACTCGGAGACAATAAGCTGTCATTTCAATGGCGTGGCTTTTAAAGTAAGGTCTACGCTTATGAGCGGACACCACAATGGCGTATATTAGCTTTTTCATCCTTGAACACCTCGTCTCTGCGACCAATAGTACCTTTCTAGTATAAAAGATTGGCTTTTGCTCCTTTTTCTTAAACTTCACTAACACCGAACTTACTGCCAAATACAACTGAAGTACGTCCCCAAGATTGGGTTTTACTAACAAGGGAGGTGACTTGAGATAACTCTTCAACTCACCAAATGTTTCTTCACACTCATCTGTCCATTCAAAAATGGTTTTTTCCTTAAGAATCTTGAAAAACTTGTGGCACTTATTTGAGGACCTTGCTATGAACCTGCTCAGAGCGACCACCTGACAATTCAGCCTCTATACATTTTTCTTTCTTCTTTGGGATGACATATCTATCAGTGCCTTGATCTATGTTGGGTTTGCTTCTATCCCTCTTCGAGATCATACAACACTAACGCACTGTATCCCATCAAAACTCTAAAGTTAACCTTGGGCGAGAGTAGTACAAAGATGGGTGACCTTATGGAAAATCCTAATGTTAAATCCCTTTAAATGACCAGATTCCCAAGGAATTTCTCTGCTGAAACTCTAAAAGTGCACTTAGTCGGATAGGCTCCTCACTGAAATTAACCTAGCCCCCCTCCAATTAGGACCCAATATTTGGAGGTCCGTATTCTACTATGTCTATCATCGTAGGAGGAAATTTATCCAATTCCTACCTGAAATCACTAGATGGCAGAATGACTGGTTCTTTGTTGGTGGTTGCTGGGAGGCTGGATCCCAGGGAACCAGGTATGAGGTGTCTGTGCCTCGGTGCTTTGGGGGTCGAAGTAACGGATGGAGCTCATCCGCCCCTCTTCTTGGTCAAGCCAGCTGTACCATGGTGGATGCCATCCAAGGTTTGAGTCTCATTGAAAGGGACTACAAATCTATTTTGTCTACATAGAGATTATCCTTGGGTATGAATTAGGGGCGATTTTCCTGTTTGCATACTTTTCATCCTATGATGAATCTAACTAACGTTTCCTGATTTTTTGCAGCCATGAGTGGTCTGCAGGGAGAAGCAGTTCTCGGAGGGACCTCCTTGGGCGCTTGCCCAAGGAGCTAACTGACCTCAGTGAGGTTTTGAAGTCAGCAAAGCTGACACACGGTTCTACACCTCGTGGCTCTGTGTCTGCCTCGAAGCCAGCTTCCCTAAAAGGGAAGGAACCTGCCTCCAGATCACAATCTTGATCTCGGGACGAGCTTTCCTCCAAAGGGAAAGGGGTCCTTCATGCCTCAAAGGGCAAGGAACCTGCCATAGGAATGGCTGAAGATGAAATGGCGCGCCTCCCCTCCCATCTGGTGGGCCCACTGGCTGTTCTTCTTCGGGAAGTTCCTCCCCAGGAGGACAACCGACGCAACAACACCCCCATTTCCTCCCTGGCTGAGAAGGCATCGCGTCAGCTGGCTTCTGTGAGTTCTTGCTAAAGTATCTCCTCTTTTCCCTTTATCTTATATCATGTTGAGCCCTGATAATTTTTGTTTCCTGCAAGCCTTCTTCTCAGTTTCCAAGGTCCATGAGTTGGTGGAGATTGAGCTCCAGGCGGCTGACATGTCCTTGTCTCGCCTCAAGGATGTAGAAAAAGAATTGGAGGGGGCCAAACAACGCACGACTGAGCTCGAGTTCGTGCTGTCTAGGAATGAGATGGAGCTCCAGAGGAAAAATGAGGAGCTGAAGAACATGATCCGTTCTCACCAAGAGCTTGAGACCCAATTCAAAAAATCCCTGGAAGAGGTTAAGCTCGAGCAAAATTAGGTTGTTGCTATCTCCTCAGCTTACCAGACCCTGGTGACACAGGCTGATGGGCAATTTGATGCAGGGATGGACGCTGCAATTAAGGAAGTCCGGGTCAGCTTCCTCGCCATGGACCTCTCTGTGCAGGAGAAGTCCTTGGGGCTCGTGCCTGCCTCGTCTCTGGACCTTCCTGCCCCTTCTGATCCCTTGCATGGGTCCCAGTCCCCTGGCCAAGCAGTTCCTTCTTCTGGTGAGTTGGCACTCGAGGGCCTAGAGGTCCCTGTTTCTGGCCACGACCTCTGCCCTTCCAGTTCTCCAACTCCGGCACCCACTAAGGAGGTTGACTCCGGCATCTTTGCTTCAACACCTGAAGCTGCCCCTTCCTAGGCTCCAACCATATTGATTTTCCTTCAATTGCCTTCTTTTTTTTAAGACAATTTATGCTTTATGTTTTGAAGACAATTTAATTTAAAACTTAACTTATTCTTTCGTAGTGTGATGTTGATGACTTGATCTTCCCATTGATGTCCCTCCTGAACTCTGGCCTGTTCTTTCAGGACAGGGAAGAGTTTTCTATTGCTTGACCTTGACTTACAAAGGAACCTGGGCCTGACTTCTCCAGCTATTGGCTGAAGTTTGAGTCAGGCTCACTGAGCGAATGACAAGAAGCTCAAGTTCATTCGAAACCTGAGCCTGACTTCATCTACCGGCTAAAATTCAAGTCAGGCCCGTTGAGCAGATAATAAGATACTCAGGTTCATTCAAAACCTGGGCTTGACTACAACTACTGGCTGAAATTCGAGTCAGGCCCGTTGAGCAGATAATAAGAGACTCAGATTCATTCAGAACCTGGGCCTGACTACAGCTACCGGCTGAAATTCGAGTTAGGCTCGTTGAGCAGATAATAAGAGACTCAGGTTCATTCAAAACCTAGTCCTGACTTCAGCTACCAGCTGAAATTCGAGTCAGGCCCATTGAGCAGATAATAAGAGACTTATAGGGTTTTGAGCGGCGAGGCATTTCGTTCCTAAATGAGCATTTGCTTTATTGAAAAATAAAAGTGTTTTACAAATGCCTAACGTAATTACATAGATCTATTGATAGTAAATCCTTAGATGCTCTACATTCCACTAGTGAGACAACTTCCTTCCATCTAATCTTTCTAGCTTGTACGTGCTTGGGCGTAACACTTCAATTACTTTATATGGACCTTCCCAGGTAGGTCCGAGAGTTCCTAACCCATGCTCCTTAGTGTTGAGCATTATTTTTCTCAGGACCAAGTCTCCCTGCCTGAAAGATCTCTGCCTCACCCTGGAATTGTAGTACCTTGCTGATCTCTGTTTTTATGCCGTCGCTTTTATCTGCTCCATATCCCTCTTTTTTTCAATCAAATCAAGGCTCAAACGTATCTGCTCATCATTTTTGTCGAGGTTGAAGTGTCTGACTCTAGGGCTTGTCTCTCCAATTTCCACCGGTATCACTGCTTCAGCCCCGAACGCTAGAGAGAAAAGGGTCTCACAAATTCCCGTCCTAGGTGTGGTTCGATATGCCTATAGAACTTTTAGGAGTTCATCCACCCAGGCCCCTTTGTGTACATCCAGCTTAGCTTTTAGGTTGTTCTTGATTACCTTGTTGACAGCCTCAACTTGTCCATTCACTTGAGGATGGAATGTGGCTGAAAAAGCTGCCCTAATTCCCATATTCGAGCACATATCCTTGTAATTCCGATTATCAAACTGCCTGCCATTGTCCGTTACAATGGTATGTGGTATGCCGAACCTACACATAATATATCTCCATATGAAATTTGAGGTTTTAGCTTCAGTTATCGTAGATAATGGCTCAGCCTCCACCCACTTGGTGAAGTAATCAATCACGATTATAGCATACTTTGCCTGACCTTTGCCTGTTGGCAGGGGGGCAATAAGGTCCACTCCCCACTGGGCAAACGGCCTTGGCACACTGGCAAACCTCTGATAGAAATCGCATTTCCGTGCATGAACTTGTGCATCCTTCTTCATCGTGGGTCAATAATATCCCTGACGGATTATTTTGTGAGCAAGCAATTGGCCCCCGAAATGATTGCCACAAATGCCCTCATGTACCTCTCTTAGGACGTAATTAGCTTCGGTTGCACCCTGGCATTTCAAGTAAGGGAGGGAAAAACCTCTGTTATACAACACACAATCTATCAAGGTATAATATGGGGCTCTATACCTTAAACATCGAGCCTCTAGCTTATCTTCAGGTATGATTCCTTTTGTCAGGTACTCGATTATTGGATTCATCCACCCGGGCTTGTCATCCACTTGGTTAACTGCCTGTTCCTCCTTCTTGTAACTTGGGTCCTTGAGTATTTCAAAAGGCACACTTCGTGTAAGCTCTGAGTTTGATGCCGAGACAAGCTTAGCAAGTAAATATGCATCTGCATTCTTTTCTCTTGGTACCTTAGTGATTTGACATTCCTCAAATTTTTCAAGCAGGTTTTTTACCTTGGCCAAATACGACATCATGTTGCCTTCCCTTGCCTGGTACTCTGAATTTACCTGCCTGACAACCAGCTGTGAATCACTGTAGACTCGTAGCCTTCTAGCTCCCACTAATCCTGCCATTCTCAAGCCTGCAATCAAAGCATATTTAGATTCATTATTTGTTACCTTAAACTCGAGGCGAATGGCGTACTCGAATTTAACAAAATCAGGTCCTTGCTTTGTAAGTATGAATCCAACTCCGTTGTCATACTCACTCGATGAGCCATCCACATGCAAGGTCCAGAATGTGGCTAGGTCCTCATGTTCTGTTTCCTCCTCAGAATCCAGGGATTGGTCCTCCACACTTTCCAAAGCGGTGAATTTAGTGATGAAGTCGGCAACTGCCTGAGCCTTTACTGCTGTCCTTGAGGTGTAAGAAATCCCAAAGTATCCCAACTCTATGGACCATTTAATTAACCTTCTTGAGGTTTCTGGCTTTTGAAGTACCTGCCTCAATGGGTAACTAGTTGGGATAGTGATGGCGTAGGCCTGGAAATAAGGCCTGAGCTTCCTGGATGAAACCACCAAAGCCAGGCCAAACTTTTCTATTGTCAGATACCTTGTCTCGGCTGACATCATAGCTTTGCTGACATAATAAACTGGGTACTGAACCGAAGCTTCCTCGCCGATGAGGGTGGAGCTGACTGCTGTTTCTAAAATGGCCAGATACAAGAAGAGTGTCTCTCCGAATATTGGCTTGGATAGCAATGGTGCTGAGCCCAGGTACTACTTGAGTTGAGTAAATGCCACATCACATTCTTCTATCCATGCAAAACTCTTGGGTCCTTTGAGTATCTTGAAAAATGGCAGGCACTTGTCAGTCGCTTTGGACACAAATCGATTTAGGGCCGCTATCCTCCCAGTCAGTCTTTAGACATCTTTGATTTTGGCTAGGGAATTCATTTCCAAAATGGCCCTGATCTTATCGGGGTTAGCTTCAATTCCTCTTTGGTTTACCATGAACCCCAGGAACTTCCCAGACAATACTCCAAAAACACATTTTGCTGGGTTTAACATCATTTTATGCTTCCTGAGGATGGAGAACATCTGGTCCAGGTCAGTCAGGTGCTCCGATGCTTTAACACTCTTAACCAACATGTCGTCCACATAAACTTCCATGGTTTTCCCTATCTGCTGAGCGAACATTTTGTTAACTAGCCTCTGGTAGGTAGCGCCTGTGTTCTTAAGCCCAAACGGCATTACCTTGTAGCATTAAAGCCCCCTGTCTGTTATGAACGAGGTTTTTTCTTGGTCTTGCGGGTGCATCTTAATATGATTGTACCTTGAAAACGCATCACAGAAGCTATATAATTCATTACCTGCCGTAGAGTCCACCAGCTGATGGATCCGAGGCAGGGGGAAGCTGTCTTTCAGACATGCCTTGTTGAGGTCTGTGAAATCCACGCAAACCCTCCACTTGCCGTTGCTCTTCTTAACAAGAACCACATTAGCTAACCAATACGGATAGAGCACCTCCTTTATAAGCCCAGCGTTTAATAATTTCTCCACTTCTGCCTTGATCGCTTCGTAACGCTCAGGGTTAAAGCTCCTTCGTTTATGCTTGACTGGGCAAAAGTTAGGGTCGACATTCAACCTATGAACTATGATCTCGGGATCAATACCTGGCATGTCGTCATGGGACCACACAAAAACATCTGAATTCTCTCTTAAGAATTCGACCAATGCTTCTTTGAGCTCGCCTGGGAGCAGGCTCCCAATCTTGGTTGTTTTGGCAGGGTCGGCCATGCCCAATTGCACTTTGATCAGGTCTTCTACCGCTTCTCCTCTTATCTTTTCCTTCCACATGTCCTCTCTGCTTCCCGACTGAAAGTCAGGCTGGTTTTCCTCCAACATGACTTCTATTTCCCTAGCTGGCTCGAAGCATTGTTGCTCAGAGGGAGATTTTTCACTTAGGGGCTCATTGAGGGAGGAACTGTTCCCTGATTGATTCAAGCCTTCCAGCTCAGGGGAGGGCTTTTTCTTCCTGTTCTTCTTATTTTGGGGTTGGTTTCTCGTTTTCTCAGGGCGTTCCTGCACAGAGGTCGTCAGGCACATCACGTAGTTGAACCTCTCGTGTTGCTGACTAGGATTTTCCTGCCTGGGGCTTGAGAAAATGGCCATTGATTCTGCTTGATTGTCTCGGTTACGCAGGGAGGTCGCGTAACATTTCCTTGATTCGTGTTGATCTCCTCGAACGCATCCAATTCCCCCTCCAGGTGTAGGAAACTTCATCAACAAGTGATAGGTTAAGGTTGCTGCCTTTAATGCGTTCAAGGTGGGTCTTACAATGATGGCATTGTACGCCGAAGGGGTCTTCATTCCTAAGAAGTTGGTCATCACTGTGGATCGGTCAAGGGCATTTCCCACCGTGATAGGGAGTTCAATAGACCCTTCTAGAAACACCGACTCTCTCGTGAAACCCAATAGAGGAGTCCTGACTAGCTTAAGTGCCTTTCTTGTCAGCCCCATTGCGTCATAAGCTGGGGCATACAAGATATCCACCGAACTTCCTGTGTCTATCAATATGCAAAATATCATATGGTTGGCCACCTGCGCTGCTATCACAATTGCATTGTCATGGGGGTGGTGAATGCTCAGGGCTTCTCTATCATCAAAAGTGAACAGGAATGGATCTCCCCGTGGCGCTTTGGACTGCCTGGTCGTCAGGTTTACTTCAAACTGCTCCTACGTGACTCGAGCATCCCTCGCATATGCTTTCGTTGCCCTGTTGGAGCTCCCCCATGCATGGTCCTCCCACAATGGTCTGCACACTTCCATTAATCTCTCCTGGTCGGAGTGGTATTACAGATGTATCATCCTCCCTAATCAGCTCCTGTCTGGAAGGTCCTGCCTGACTGGTGGCTCCTGCCACAAACTGTTGCAGGTGTCCCCTCCCGATAAGAGCTTCTATTTCTTCTTTCAATTCCTAACATCCATCAGTGTCATGACTGTAATCTCTGTGGTATCTGTAATACCTCTTTCTGTTCCGATACCGAAGTGGTGTCTTCATCGGGAAGGACTTTTTCAGCATGTTGCACTTCAATCTTCATCAGTACCTCATCACTGCTTCTTTTGTTGTTTACAAATCCATTCTTCTGACTCCTTCATGAGTCGTTTCGACCCCCGTGTTCCTGCCTGGACCTCCTCTGCGACTCAATGATCTCTTCTGTTGAAATATACATGTGTGCCTCCACCAACATCTCAGAGAAAGTCCAATGAGGGTTCCTTGCTATCAAATGAATGAGATCTTCATCTCTCAGGCCATCCTGCATGGCCTGCAGGGCCCGATCATCATTTTCTCATTCGACTTGCATCATGGCTTCTGTAAATACCTGAATGAATGACTTCAAAGACTCTCATTCCTTTTGAACAATCGAAGAGAGATGAGTATGGGACTTCTTTACTAGTCGAGCACCCAGGAATTGAGCAGCGAAGGCATCCTCCAACTGCCTAAAATAGCCAATGGTCCCTGGCTTCAAATTGGTAAATCATGTTCTGATTTCCTCTTGAAGCAGCTCCTGTTCCTCTGCTCTAATGTGAGCTCTCTCCTCATCCAGGTTCACCGAGTGTATCGTTCAGGTCCCGTTTCTCTTCGGACTCTGGCCCTGTCATTCTTAGGTCCCGTTTCTCTTCGGACTCTGGCCCTGTCATTCTTAGCTCGTGTTCTTCTCCTGGCATCCAAGGAGGCTCTCAGATTGCTCAAATCCAAGCCTTCATGGGTTGAGGAGAAAGCGTCACTGACTGCTCTGTGCCTGGAACTTCCCTACCTGTCCTATGAGTGATATGGAGAGGCTCTTACATCCCTCCTAACCTCTCCATCAAGCTTCCCTGAACGCTCGTGCCTCCTGTCGTTCCTTCCAAGACCTCTAACGTCGTTTTTTGCCGCTCCTCATTCTCTTTGTTTCTGCGGTCGTGCATGGGGACGTGGAGAATCCACAGGCACCTAGCTTCTGCTTTTCGGAGAAAGTTGGGATTGATTGTTGTTTTGATTCTACATCATCTTCCCGATTAGTTGCTCCAAGAGATTCTCCACATTGGACATGCGAGTTCTCTCGGATCGTGGGGCTACTCTCCTATCACTACGTTTCTAAGGGGGTAGCCGCGATAGCAAAGCCGTTGGCTCCCTAGGAATTGTGGCTTCCCGATGAGGGATAGTACTTGTCCTTCTGGGCTACTTGTCCCTGACTTGCCCGTTCAAGGGCTCGGCGCCACTACTCTCTAGTCCCGCTTCTGACTGATCCTCCGTATCACACTTCTTAACCTAGCCTCAATAATGGTTTTGCAGCCAAACTTCTTCTCTTGGGGTCACGATTCTTCCCGATGATCCTTTTATCTGTGATTATGGTCGTACGTGATTTCCAAACAATTACACAACTTTAATATTTTTTTTCAAGCTTCCCACAGACGACGCCAATGTTGTTGTCTGATTTTTGTCACTTTGATGCCACATAGTGCTTCCCTAACTGGATTCCGGATTCAGTCCCTAACCCCTGCGAAATAAGACAATGGCTTCAAACTGGGGGCCGGTGGTGTCACTGGCGTTCCCACTCCAATGCCTATGTCAGTTACAAGGAAAATCCCAGAAACCTTCTTCAGGTTTTCCTCAGGTATCCCACCGAGCAGCCTACCTAGAGTTCTGCGCCGATGGGCCCTCCTGAAACCTGTCCAAGGTGATGATGGCGACTGGTCTAGGGTTGGTAGGGAGTGTTTAGGGTTCAAATCTTCAGAAAAAACCATCATTTTCCCACTCACTTAACCTTACCTTAAATACTTCATTTCAATGACTCGGATACTAGAGTTATGAATTCTCATAAGTTGGGATTGTGACACATGGACTCAGAGAATAAGGTAAGTATTTAAGCCAAGAACCAAAGGTCAACAGAGCTTACTTACTCTATCGTCCAAGACTATGCCGTGCCTAGGCTTGCTCTCGGCCCTGCCTGACGGGCTTGGCATCGCTTGTTCGTAACTAGTGGACCTCGTTTACAGTGACCTTTGTAGCCATCAGAGAGACTTAGAAAATTCTCTTATCTATATTTCAAAAATCCTCGTAACATTCCATCGGCAACATTCTTGGTGGACTTTTTCTTCAACAACATTTTTAATTTTATAATGGAGAGCTGACGGCATCTTCCAATCTTTGTTGTCAAAAAAGTGATCCATTTTCCAACGCTATTTTTCTTCAACAACATTTTTAATTTTATAATGGAGAGCTGAGGTCATCTTCCAATCTTTGTTGTCAAAAAAGTGACCCATTTTCCAACGCTAATTGTGAAATCAGATTTTTATCTTACCTAATTTAAACTTAATTATCTTTTCTGCAAATCTAATTTAAATTACTTATTTATGGTATGCCTGACATAGGCAGAGAAAATATCATTGGCGGTGAGTGAGTGGCTGAGATACAATTAACCGAAGGAGTTGGAAACTTTAGACCCGAGGACTGGATTTTTCTTCAGATTTCGAAGTATACGCTTGAGCCTTGAGAAGCAGACTATCATTCGGGTTCACTATTTAAATTAGATATATTATCGAAAATAATTTATTAAAAATATTATTAATGTATACATTTTTAATATGGTTATAATTAGATAAAATATTAAAAAAATTAATTAATTCTTTTATTTATTTTTTTAATAGTCAAGTTATAAATCAAGGTGAATAAGTATAAACTTTTAGTGATCGCTAGAGTTTCTAATTTTTATTGTTTTGTTTTCTCAGTTACATCTAATTTTTTATTTTCATTTAACTTGCTTTTATCTTTGATATATAATAGATTTTTATAAATACTACTGCCAGTTAAATGTATTCTTCATATTGCCATTTCATTTAATAACAGCGGTGTGTGTAAATATTGAATGATGTATGCATTTTATTATTTACACCGCCCAACTAGCTTCACACTGCTTTAACTTTGGACTGTGTGACATAGCATAGTGCGGTTTGAACAATAAAATGCAAATACATCCCAGCATTTGCACACATTTTCCAATATGTTGAAGGGTAAATACTATCATTTTTAACTTTTATTTTTCTAATTTTTTATTGTTATTATTTCAAAAAAAAATTAAAACACACGTTGAGCATTCAAACACATCAGTATACACTTTAACAATATTATTCTAACAAAAAAAAATAATATAATGCTTTGATGTTGTAAATAATCTTTAAAAAGCTTGAAAATGGAGCCTAAAACTTGAAAAAGTTTAATGTTGTTAATTGGGTAGTGTTTCAAAATAGTCACTACATAAAAATCGAAAATAAATTAACAGAAAATTATTAAACAAGAAGAGCAATGAACGAGAATAACAGAAAAATGATAATCATTTGCTAAAGGAAAATATAAATAATGAAATTAAACAAAAAAATGGTAAAATGGATAACCTGGAAATATAAGTGTTGACGTGGTAAATACGAATAACTAAAATNACACACGTTGAGCATTCAAACACATCAGTATACACTTTAACAATATTATTCTAACAAAAAAAAAAAATATAATGCTTTGATGTTGTAAATAATCTTTAAAAAGCTTGAAAATGGAGCCTAAAACTTGAAAAAGTTTAATGTTGTTAATTGGGTAGTGTTTCAAAATAGTCACTACATAAAAATCGAAAATAAATTAATAGAAAATTATTAAACAAGAAGAGCAATGAACGAGAATAACAGAAAAATGATAATCATTTGCTAAAGGAAAATATAAATAATGAAATTAAACAAAAAAATGGTAAAATGGATAACCTGGAAATATAAGTGTTGACGTGGTAAATACGAATAACTAAAATAAAAATGGTAAACATGAATAGATAAAAGGCTGGTGAGATTACAAAAATTCTAAAATTATATGATACTTGATGTAAATTAAATAAATTTCTCTGTCCTGCTTTAAGCGTTCACTAGAAACAGCTACCTTATTTCGAGACCAAATATTTTTGGTATATTGATGCTTGCATGGGGTAAGCTTTTCAGGTTCTTTCAGCGACTGTATGTGTCAACCATATTGCATTACATAAAGGAGTTTTTATCTCATACCAGGAATAACAGTAGAAGTTGAGCAATGCTGCTCAACTTGATATTTCGATTGATATTTCCTATTTTTACATGGAATCTGAAGTTTTCTATTTTACTAAAATTCCGCAAAGGTTCTTCATTAATTAAAAAATAGAGAAATATTTCAGTACACGTTGTATAGAGATGATGTGGTACGAAGCCAATGTAATAAAGCCATGTGTACCATTTGTAATGCATCATATTAAGGAAATAATGATCTTTCAACTAATGGTCAATAGTTGTTTTTCCAAATATTTGACTGACAGTTGCTTTGACATAGGCATCCCTCGGAATAAATTGGAAGAAAAATTCTCTCCCCAGCTCAATGCATTGAAAACCACAATTGAACTTTCTCTCCTGCACTGAAATAGCTAAGCACCTCTTTTCCCCAGTGCAGAAGTAGAATACAGAACCGTTTGCATTTTACTGAAACATGACTAAATCCACATATACCAGAAAAAAGCCTACCATCTGCGTCAAAACCAGCTTCCCTTGTTAAGTGCTTTAGGCAACAGGAACTTTAGGTTCGCCTAAATTCACAAAGGCCTCGGCGCGCATCATCCGTGCAGTGGCAGCATCCCAAGAAACAAGTTGGTTCATGAACACGTTCACATACTTTCCTCTGTCATTCTGTTAGTCAATTGCCTAAGGATCACTATACAAAAGTCTGATAGTGGTCAAAGAAGGTTAAGCAAATAGCTGCACATACCTTGTAATCCAGATAATATGAATGCTACATGAAGAGATGAGAAATAAAATTAGACCTCAAATGTAAGAAAAAGAAAAACCTATAGATATTCATTTACATAAGCGAGAGAGACAGAGAGAGATCATTTACATACCTCCCACACGTCCAAACTGATTATGGGCTGCACCAGAAGACATTATCAAAATGCAGTTACTAGAACATCTATGCGAGGAAAAAAACAAACAAACAGATTGACTTACTATGTCATCCCAAACAAGAGGTGTAACAGCATTGGATGTTTTAATTATTTCAAGTCTTTTCTCTTTCCTCTTCACTGAAACAATCAGTCAAAAAAGAACAATATCAGGGACATAAATACAATTTCCTTTTCTTTTTCTTTTTTTTTTCCATGAATTTCTCTAATATAACAAGGATCTTCATTTCTTTTAAGTCTTAAAGATTATTTATTCTTGGATAACTGTGTAATATCATTCAAGGATGCTTTTACAGCTATACTATTATGAAGACATATCTAGCATTAATTAATTGATAGGAACAAAGCATCATATAGGCTTCCATAATTTAGGGCAAAGGACCGCAAATCATAAAATACACCTATCTGCAAATGAAAAGGTCTGCAAATCAAGGCTGGCATGAGGATCTATTAAATAAAATTGAATAAAAAAACATCATGAATTACACATTCTAAAAAATTATACTGTATCAAGTCTAACACCCCATTTTCGAACACTTTTCAACATGCTGATCATGTGTTTACTCTAAAAGAACACCAGTACTGTTGAGTATTTGGTAAATGCTAAAAGTGAGTCTTCTTGTTTTGTTTTTCCTGTTATATAACAGCCTTTTAGAAGCATCTCAATGGATTAAAAGCAGCTATTTCTGTAACTGTCTTAGTAGACACAAGTGTGTTGAACCTTTCTTTAGCATTTCTAAGATAATCTTTCACAAATAATCCTGAAATTCCCTTTCAAAGCACTTTTATACCAGCATTTTCAAAATATTATACATGATGCAAGTAATAATATTTCTATTTATCTCCAAGAACAAGAATTCACAAGTAGGCGAAATATGGGAATTTTTTTTCTCACCATCATAACTTCATTAAATTAACATGAATTTCAAAAATTAAACAAGCATTAAAGATTACAATCGAAAGGGCTAGTGGCATTTCATCTCCATATATATTAATCAGATCAATTCAAAACTAAGAAAAGAACTTACAAACAAGCCAAACCCAACCAGAGCCAAATAGTGTAAGTGCTGCTTCTATAAAGTTCTCTCTGAAATTTGTAAAGGAACCAAAATCCTTTTCGATTTGCTGAAGTAAACCTAATTTAGGTGAGTCCCCTCCTCCAGGTTGCATTGATTCCCAAAAGAAATCATGATTCCAAACCTGCAAATGCATCCAATCAAAATAAGAAAGGAAATGAATATCCGTAGAACTTTCACATGAGAACTTTAAAGCTGGGTCTCATGACTTTTTAAAAGGAAAGGTTATTTCCATTTTCCTGAGAGCTTAAAATAGCTATGAATTGTAGGAAGGAAAAACCACATTCCATTTTCTGAGGATAAAAAACCTTTTTTTCCCAATGTACCTAGAATGCTAAGAGCTGATGTCTCCTTTAGCCCCTGTAGATATCTGATGCATAAAAAATATAATAATATCTGGAGTTATGTTCTATGCAATCAAGATTCCTCGAAATTTAAAAGATCTGCTGGTTCCCTCTAATTCATAGCTTTCCCCATAACAAACTCATGATAGCCTCAAGATTCAAGTACACCTGCCTATAATAAATTTTTTTTAAGGACATAAATTTCATGTCTCCCAAATTAAAAGATGAATCCTCTAATAAAGTCACTCTGCAATGCAATGACTAGATAGAATTAATTTGTAGGCTGCAAAATATCAACTATAGAAATCTGCAAGTATCCTTTTACATAACGACATTCTAGGCTCGATGTATTTATTTTTTTCCAAGCGATGCTCATAGGGCCTTAAGTTTGCAATCATTTTAGTAAAAGAAGCTGTTGCGTAACTGTTAAGTTGTTCTGAAGTGAAGCAAACTATGTATTGATCAATAACACAAACACACACCTATTCATCAAAGAAAAAACTACACCAACACATCCTCTTACACATAGGCCTGCCCAATAACCTGAAACAGATGCAGGTATGTCTAAAAGGAAATTACCAGTTCACCATGATTTGAACAAGAGAACAAATACCCATGGCTCTTACACAATATTATGTTATTAGTAACCCCAGAACTTAAATTGTTTAGAAGTGGATCCAACTACGTAAATCAAATCAACACAATCACAAACTAACAGAAAAATTAAAGGCCTAAACTCTAGTTATCTATTTAAAAATTTTAGAGGGTGAAAATTTTAAGTCATTTGGCTTAGACAGAATGCCACTACAGGGACCATATGGTTCCACAATACAGCGTAAAAGTTAATATTTGTAGCTAATGAAAAGGAAATGCATGCTACTTTATCCCATTGTATCAATATCTTTCTTTATCTTTTCATTAAATTCCAATACTAGTTGAAGTTAATCATATAAGACTACTGAAGGGGACAAAAATGGCATTTTGATCACTAAAGAAACTAGTTCATTGATGAGATGGTGATTTTGGTGCAGTTTGTATCAATGTGATCCAAATGATACTAAGGCTAAGTTTTTATTTTATGAGCCATTATTTTCTCTGAAAATCACATGTGATATGAAATGAAAATTTTCTGTATTTAATTTGAAAATGAAATAGACAAAAAAATGTAATCCTAAACCTTTCAGTTTTTATTAAGGAAACAATATGTAGGAGCCAATATAAATCTATTAGTACTGAAGCATGACATAGCAGTAGCCATAAGGCTTCCTTGTTGACTAACCGTAATAATTTGGGTTGAGTGGTAATTACATGTTATTAAGCTAATAGATGTTGTAGTCAATTACTATTAGAGTCAAGATAAACAATCCATGGCACCAAATAGTCTTCATATTAACATCTAAGAACATTCAGTAAAAAAACTCAAATGATTAGTCAAGAAAATATACAAATGAAATACCAATCTTGTATACCTGTGCAGCATTATTAAACTCTGGAAATGGGTTTCCATTATTGTATGTTACTTTGACAAGTTCATCCATAGTGAGGCCATATAATGTTTCATTCTTCTCCAGCTGTTTGTTCAAAGCTTCCAAATAACCAAGATGATGGTGCCCCCAATGCATCTCCAATGTCCTTTGACTCATATAGGGTTCTAAAGCATCCTGTCAAACAAAAGTAGGATGGTCATGCCCAGGAAAATCATTAAAAGCTGCTAAAAAAGTTTAATCCCATAACTAGAAGGGCCAGATATTTTATAACTAAAATAGGTGACTTACCAACATTCCATATTTATTTTTCTCTTTTTGTAGCATATTATAAGGAGAAATGTCACAGAAATATACCCTCTGGAAATTTTTGCTCATGTAACAGCTATTTTACAGTTTCTATTTCCCTTGTACTAATTTTCTTATATTCCCAGTATCAGAGATGATTATTATAAGAAACTGAACGATAAGATAACACTAATTTTAATGAGCAATGCTACATGCATCAAATATGTTTACACACTTGTTTACCATTTAATGTGGCAAATGATGTGCCGTAATTTTATTGGTAGAGATTTTAATTTAAACTACATGGGATAAATGAACTCTTCAATGTATAAGTAGAACGAAATACAAACCAATAAAAGAGTGTCACGTCATTTTCCATGTCAGTTGGTAAACAAGTGAGTGCTTGTAGCATTTTTTTTTAATTTCTTAGTACTTCCTAAATGATAGGTAAATGCAAAGGACATTGGATGTTTGAGTATTTTAACACACCCCTATTCATATGATTTCATTTTCTTTCTTCCAACCCTTTTTATATCATGTATGCATCCCTTTGAGATAGCACACACGCCTACTCGTACACACACATACACACACAACTACAAAATCAAATGTATATGTACATGTACAAATTTATAACATAGAAGATAAATGGGATTTAAAACTATAAAGTTCATAGACTATACTTTTTTTTTTTTTTTACTTTAGATAAGTAATACAATGTAATTAATTTATCATTTGACTTACAAGTTTGTATGGAGGTGTCTTCAAGCCATGGTAAGCATAAACTTTGCAAGCTCTTTGGGACCCATCAGGCCATCTATTCTGGAGCATACACCAAATCGAATTCATAAAATGTAAGAGACATTATGTGAGAAAGAATGAAGATTTATATAGTTGCTTCGCATAATTAACCAGATTAAAAAGCAGCTGGAGATAAAAATTAAATAAACTAAAAAAAGAAATCTCTGGATTAAACTTTGCAAGAGCAGAGTCAATGCCAGTTGCAACTGTTTGTGAGTAGAGTTTTTAATATTTATGCAAACGTTTTTGGATTTCTAATGAATTTCATTACTGCTCCACTGAAGCTTTATCCAACCAAATTAAAAACACCATATACCTCCATTTCATCATTGGTTGTAAGAATATTTGTTAGGTTTTTCATTTATAATCAAACTAAATAGCTGGTTTTCATTTTCGTATTAAATTCTATAACAAGGGAATTACTACATCCATAACAAAAGAAAACCAAGAACCACATAAAGACAATACGATTAAAATGAAAGATAATTGTACATTAAGAAACTAATATTCTGGATTGCATAATATTTAGTTAACAAAAGAAAAAAAAGATAACCAAAAACAAAAAGAAGGACATGAACCTGAGGAGGAATCTTTAGACTTTTGAAACGCGGAGGGAAGTTGGTGACTAAGTGATGGAAGCTTGAAGGAGCAGAAGTACAACAACAGTAGCCCATTCCTGTTGTGTTACTTTTACAGCTAAATTCAAACCAATAAATGAAGAAGAAATGCGATTTTCGCGAGAAATTGCAGATTTGGCTATAGTAAGATATCCAGCGACGTGAGTCCCTGGGAAATTTTAGACAGCAAGAGATAGGAGAATAAGGTTCGAGACCCGTAGAGGACTGTTGTGGAAGTTGGGATGCGGATGGGCTATTATTGCGGTCTGGGTCGGAATCGGACTTCTGCACTGGAAGCGTTTTGGGTTCTGGTTTCAGGTTTTGGCGGTGAGAGAATGTTTCTGCCTTACTGGGGATAAAACTTGGCTATGAAAAAGAGGAACTTAGAACAGTAATTTACTGATTTTTACTTGTCAGTAGTCAGCAATTTCCTTGATAATCACCATATCAAAATTTTGTTGAATTATTACCATTAGTTGAAATAGAAAATACGACAAGACTTATGTACTATTTCATTTATTTTTGTACCCATTTTCTTTGAGTTATATTTTTGTTTGATAATTACGGTGGATTTATGGTGTGGATATTTATATTATTTTGAGTAGAGTTAATAAAAATTTATTATAGATTCTGTTGTTAAAATAAATTATCAATAAAGTTTATTAATAAATAAATTTTTAATGACTTATCAATATTTTAAAATGATTTGTATATTTTCATCACTCAAATTTTTTATTATATGAAATTTACAGCAATTTATATTGCACATTTTAGTTTTATTTAGATTTAATTACTCGTTCTGTTTTTATCTATCTTGATTTTGTAACTTTGTAATGGAAGTGTTGAGCCTTGATGCTTTAAAAAGAATACTTTGGTTTTTTACCAAAAAAGAATACTTTGGTAAAAGTTGAATATTTACCAACATCGTAGGCCTAATTATGAAAGAATAAATGTTAGGAAGAATAGATTATTGTTGGGCCAAATTGCTCTATGAAGAAAAATGGTGTTTACCTTTTTTTGTTATTTGGGAATAGAAAAATGGTGGTTTGTTAAGAAGAAGTTGAGTTGAGATATCTTTTACCAAAAAAAAAATGTTGAGTTGAGATATAAGCTTTCCTTTATTTGATCTTTTTTGGTGCACTATTAATGGCTTAGGATTTTTGTGGGATGAGAATGGTAGAATTACATTTAGAAAGAGTTTTAATCCTATTGAGCTTGAAAACATCATAAGCTATATAAAAGGGTCATATTTCATATGTGGAGCTTCTCCACACACATGTATAGTCATACATAATTTTTTTTTTTCATTACAAATCAACATTCAAAAATTCAAAATTTTAAAATATTCAAAATTTTTAAAGTTTTTGATTTGTTCAATTTATTTATCATTGTTTCATTTGCATTTTATTTACAAAGTTATTTTAATTATTAAAGTAATTGAAGAACTCATTAGAAATTAATTTTTTATTTCTGAGTATAATCATTTGTTTAGAAATTGGACTTGAGCATTATTTTATTTTTATATTTTTTATAATTTAAAAATGGCACACTTATAGATGTTTAAAAACTAATTATTAACTTAAATCATCACCGTATATTTTTTTAGCACATCTGATAGGACATAAACAGAACAATATCATATTTTAATTATGACGAAAACTATCATGATCAAGCTTAGACAGATTGACTTAATCAATTTAAAAGCTTGGAGAGCTGTTAATAGATTTTTTAGAATTCTCTCATCTACCATGGATTGTTTAGGTTGGGGAAGCAATCATCATATCAATGGGATGAAGGCGAACGATCTCATAGTTGTACGCCTTAGATCAATCAAGACCTTTAAAATGAATGTGATGAACAGGGTCTCATGTGTGAAGATAAGTATGAAGTTGAGATTGAATATAAACGTAAAATTTATAGTCCTTTTAAATTCAAGCTAGCAAGTTATTGAATCAGTTTTACTAGTCCAAAATGACTTGACTTAAGATGTTTCGACTCTACTAATCCAAGATGTAGCCCAAAACATTTAGAGTGGATAGTAGAAAGTTAGAGTCAAAGCCAAAGTTATCATTAAATTGAATACCAAATGATCCCAAAGCCGAAATTAATGATTTAGTTCAAAAAGATAGATGCAGTTATTATGATAAATCAAAATTCGTGGTAAAATTCGTGATAGAGGAGCAAAAAATAATCCATATATTCATCAAATTTTTTTGATTCGATAAAACAAACTGTAAAATCAAATAAATAATTATAAAAGAAAATCAAATGTAGTGATTAGTAAAGACATTAAATGATATTCTTTTATAAATAGAACAGTATATTTTTAAATAAATTTATATTATAATATTTTTAATAAAATTGTACATGATAATTAAAATTATGTAGGTTGCATGAGATTATCATTTTTGTAAAGGTTAAAGTTATGTACGATGAGAATGTTATACTGTCGGGCTGACCAACTAAAATGTGTTGCAAATAAAGGTTTCTTTCATTTTTCATTCGGCTGTTCAGTTTTGCCATAATGAAATTTAAAAGTATGTTTTCTTGAAAAATTATCATTATTTTTTTATATGCATCAAAATAGACATATTTCTCCGGTTTTTACTATTTAAAAGCTAAAAATTAAAAACCAAGATTTCATAATTGAATAATATTATAAAAAAAATATTATATGGCTTTCAACTCTTAAAATTAACTTGTAAAAATTGTGTAATTGAGACAAAACCAACGAGGTCTAAATGAATTTCTTTTTCCCTTTTCTTTTTATTTTAATTTTTCCAGTTCAGCTAGATTGTAGAAAAGACAACTTAACTGAGTTTTTATTTTTAAACTAAAACTGAGAGTTATGTTGCACGTTTTCATCCTCATGCAATGGGTCCATGATTCTTTTGGCTCTCAAGCATCTGTCTATTAATTGATGTGGATATGACCAGCCTTTAATTTTTGCCCAGATATAATTACCAATTGCAATAAATATCTTTAATTTTTAGTTGCAAGTGGAGTCAGGTTTATGTTTTACCAAAATGCCAGTTGACCCTCTGAGGAAAAGTAAATAAATTTGGTTGCCCAGCTGTAGTCTTACCATCCCCTTGTTCAAAGATGCATGATTAAGATTTTAATACACTTTTTGCTATTTTTTAAATTAAATTTATTTAAATGAAAGATTCTATAATTAATATTTTATAATTTTTTTAAAAATTATATATTTATTCAATTTAGGTAATATTGAATAATTTTGTCAACTTCAAAATTATATGTATAATACGTAATTTTTAAAATTAATATTTTTATTTTTTATTATATGAAAATAAAAAAATAAAATTTAAAATTTATTTATGGCTTTTTTAAAAAAAAGAATTGTACAATTAAAAATGAATAAATCAATTTTGAAGATCACTTGTTATGCACACGGCTTCTAAATTGACATAATTTATCAATTTTAACTAAATTAGACAAATGTGTAACTTTTTTCAAATTACATTATATCAATTGCACAAATTAATTATAAAGATCTTTATGTGAACAAATTTAATTTTAGAAAATACCAAAATGCATTTATACTTAAAAAAATTTAAAATTAAAACTAAGGAAGTAGTACTCTGCCTAAAGATTAATCAAAGAAGAATGCTAAAGAATCATCTAATCTATAAACGTATTTATTATCTATACATGTTCATTATTTTACTAGCTAACATATTAATATAAACTTAAATATGGATAAGTAAATTGTTGAAGGGATAAATGTCATTAAATATAAACCAATCAAATAATGACACGTGTATAGTTAGTAAATATTTCTTTTTTTTTTTTTTGTGGTGAAATATATAGTTAATAGATATGTTTGGTAAACAAAATAGAAAATCTAGCATTATTCTTAATCAAAGCAATAATACTAAACTTACTAAAATATTGACCAAATTTATTTACTAAATGACGTAGCAAATAATGTTGCAATATTTAATTGGTTTATTTTTTAATTTACTTATCCATATTTAAGTTATATGAATATATCAACTAATATTATCTTTAACACTTACCATTTGATAAATAAATGAAGAGTTTTGCTATTTGTCATCACTGGTCATCACCACTCGTATCCAAGCTTATGTGGTAGGTTCTAATTAGATACATTTCATTATGATTTTATTTTTTAATATTAAAATTTAAATAAAAAAAAGTAAACCATTTAATGAAAATCATTTAAATTGTAACATAGCATGTAGATTCTACTGGTGACCCATCAAAAGTAATAACAAATAGCATTTTATATAAATTAGTCCATACTTTAGTATATGTAGTTATTCTAATCGAATAGTTAAGCATTTCTAATTGAATTAACTTTTATATTGTTAGTAAAAAAAAAAAAACTTTTCATATATTCTTGTAAAGAAAATAAATTTGAAGTTATCCTTTGCAATTTTCATTATTACGTATTTTCTTTTTACTAATGAATATATAAATTACTTTTTTTCTTCTTCTAAAAAGTATAAGTGACGGTTAAACACGGATGATTAGAGAATATTAAATTTACATTGTATATAATAATTTAAAATTGTATAAACAATATGATATCGCGATTTTATACAAAATTTTCTCTTTTAATTGCTCAAGTTTCGATTATTTATGATGGACAGTGATGAGAAAAAACTACAAAATTCTTTTATTTATAGTTTGATAAAAAATAAATATATACGATATGTTAACATGATACGAATATGTCTGTATTTTTAAGATTAAAATTTGTATATTTCAATATAAAAAAATGTAACGGATCGAGTTTGTGTGAAATTTTTTTGACACAAATATGAAAAAATACAACTTTAAAGTTAACACAACAGAAATCTACTCGTATTTTTTGAAAATTTAAATTTACATTTTTGATACAAAAGTTTAACTCATTAGATTGAATACAATATTTTTAAAACGAATACAATACAACATAAATACTATATTACACAGCACATTGCTAAATCTAACAATAACTACCAAAACAAATGAAAAAAAGGAAAGTTCCTCCGATTCTATTTTTTATTTTCCGCTTAATAGAAAATTTCAGACAGATACACCATGTAAAGTAAAATTTAAAAGGAAAAGTATTTTCATTGCTTTTTATAATTGCAAAATTTCGTTTAGATTTTGTAAAATCAATTTTGATATTTGATACTCTCACTTCCAAAACATTGCATTTTAGTTTAATTCTGTCCAAATTTAACCGAATGCATTTTTATGAAGTCACGTATGACTCACTTGAACCCCTAAAATTAAAATATATATTTTTTAATTTTTACCAATTTTTCAAAATATTAAAAAATAAATTTATGAAAAAATTTAGGATGAAAAAAAATTTTCATCACAAAAAAATATGGTATGAAATATATTTAGATGAAAAAAAATTTTAAATGAAATTTTTTCTAATATTTCAAAACATTAATAAAATTATAATTTTTTTTTAAAAGGTCTGATGAGTTGCACATGATTCCATATAAATGGATTCCGTTAAATTTGAATTGCATGGGACTAAAATGCAATATTTTAAAACTATGAAATATAAAATATTAAAATTAATTTACAGCCCCAAAACAAAATTATGTAATTGTAAATAGTACTAAAAAGTAGTTTTTTTTTTCAAAATAAAAAGAAAAAAACATTACATTTTTAATATTTTTTACTCATTCTTTGGAAAAGAAAGCTTTAAAATCAAACTTTTTTTTTTTGATAAACGCTTTAACATCAAATTGAATGGGAATGATTTAGGATCTTAATGCATTTAGTTTTTATTTTTGATTTTTAATTTTTAGCTTTTGTTATGGTTTATAATTTATAGTTTATAGTTTTTGGTTTATATTTTTGCTAAAAGGAAAAAAATAAAAAACAATAACCGTTTTTTTATGCAAAAAAATTATTTTTAATAATCATTTTTATTTTTTTAAAAACTTTATAAATAAATTTAAACAAATTCATATTCGATTATTGTTGGTGCCAAATTTTGGCCTCGACCGTAGTGTCCCAGGTTCCAGTTCGGACCAGGCAATCCCAGCGGTCTTGGGTTCTTGCCTAGGATGGGCAGTCCCGGGTTCTGGCCTGGGCCGGAAAATCCCGGTTTCCAGCCCGGACAGGGTGGTCCTGGGTTTCGGTCCCGACCGGGCTGTCTCGGATTCTGACCTGAACCTGGCTGTTCCTGATTTTGGCCTCGATTGGGCTATCCTGAATTTCAGCCTGGATCAGGAAGTCTCGGGTTGCAGCTCTGACTGACCGGGCAGTCTCGGGTTTCAGCCTTGACCCGGCTGTCCCTGGTTGTGGCTTCGACTTGTTAGTCATGGGTTTCGGCCCTGACTCGGCGGTCCTGGGTTGTAGCTCCAATCAGGTGGTCCCGGGTTCCAGCCCTGATCCGGGAGTTCCTGGTTTCGGCCAAGACTGAACGGTCCCGGGTTCTAGCTCTGTTCGAGCAATTCGTTATCTCGACCACATTTGAACAGTGTCAGTATGAGCAGTTTCAGATTCAAATTTTGATTGAGTTGTCTTGTATCTTAGCATTATGAAGGACAAAAAAATAAAGAATAGAAACTGAAAATGAAAATAACTTTTTAACTTTTTTTTTAAAAGAAAAGTAAAAATTATTTTTTAGTTTTTAAAAAATAAAAATGATTATCAAACGCATTTTTTTTTTATTTTTATAAAATAAATAAATAAATAAAAATAGTTACCAAAAGCATTTTTTCATTTTTAGATTTCAAAAAATTCAAAAATAAAAATTAAAAACTATAAATGAATGTATTATCAAACGGCATCTTAGTTGAAATTATTTTTTCTATTGGAAAATGAGACACGATTTTTAATTCTCTTCAAAACAAAAAAAAAAAAAAAATAAGATAATATTAAAATTACAGCACACACATACAGCAAATAAGAGAATAAAGGAGATAAAAAATTTAACGTGATTCTCTCACCAATGTAATTTTTAGATCGCATCTTCACTCCAAAATTCACTATCAAATACGTAATATGTTTGAAAATTTACAATAGTAAAATCTCTCTCACAATTTCAGGTGGCTTTTTTTTTTTTTTTTTTTTTTTTTTTTTTTTTTTTTTTTTTTTTTTTTTTTTTTTTTTTTTTTTTTTATTTTTTTTTTTTTTTTTTTTTTTTTTTTTTTTTTTATTTTTTTTTTTTTTTTTTTTTTTTTTTTTTTTTTTTTTTTTTTTTTTTTTTTTTTTTTTTCAAACATATGGAAATATAAGATATATATAAAGCTACATATAATTTATGAGTAATTAGACATTTAATATAAAACCTTACTTTTCCTTTCTTAACACTCGCGCATAACATCTTCCTTAGGATTTGACTTATATGAATCACTTAATTGGTTAAGGAATCAATATATAAGTGATTTCTATCCAACAAAAGTTATTGAAAAATCTTTTAGCTAAAAAAAAAAGTTATTGAAAAATCACTTCGAATTTTTTTTTCTTCTACTGAATGCTATAAAAATTGTTTAGCACATTTGGAACGCTTTTGAAGCTCTAGAAATCGCTCCCAAATGCACACTGTATTATTTACCACGAATCAAGCAACACAATCACCCAAAAAAAAAAATAATAATAATTATAATCACACAACATACTAGAACATCCTTGAACCCGTAAGCAGGGGATTCTCTAAAATATAACAATGTAAAAATGATTGTATTACAATTATTATCTATAAATAAAGTAATGTTGTCAATAAATGAAGTAATATTATTCATAAATGAAGTAATATTATTTATAAAATGAAATAATATTACCAAAATTCATAATCAAGTAATATTTTTCATAAATAAAATAGGTTTAAATGCATTTTAGTACCCTCTAAAATTGAATTTGTTCACTTAGGAGTCTCTACAATTAATTTGTGCAATTGATACCTTCTAAATTAAAAAAAGTTGCACATTTGTCCAATGTAGTTGAAATTGACAACAAAAAGTTATACATTTGTCCAATTTAGTTAAAATTGACAAATTCTATCAATTTAAAATTAACATATGACCCTCAAAATTATTATTTTCATTTTTTCTTATACCAAAAATTTTAAAAAAAAATTAAAACATGAAAAAAAAAATTTAAAATTCATTTATAGTTTTTTTTTTCTCTTTTTTAATTTTTATTTTAACTTTTTGGTAAAATTAAAAATGAAAAAAATAATTTTGAGGATCATATATTAATTTTAAGTTGATAGAATTTGTCAATTTTAACTAAATTAGACAAATATACAATTTTTTTTTGTCAATTTCAACTACATTTGACAAATGTGCAACTTTTTTCAATTTACAGGGTATTAATTGCACAAATTAATTGTAGAGACCTCTAAGTGTAAAAATTCAATTTGAAAGAGTACTAAAATGCATTTAAGCCAATAAAATAACAAAATCCTTAATGAAGTAATATTAATATATTACTCTATTTGTGGACAATGTTATTTTATTTGTGGATAATATTACCTTATTTATGAACAACATTACTTCATTTATAAATAGTAGTTGTAGTACAACTATATTTACATGGTTGTATTGTAGATGGACCCGCAAGCAGTAATAAACTATTCCTGTCACTATCTGTTACAGATTGCTTTTGCAGAGAAAATTTAGGCCCCTTATTAACTGGTGCATTTCAACACCAATTTTTTTTCCTACCAAAAAAAGAAAGAAAGTGATCCTCTTAATGTAATTTATCCATTTTAGAATTTTAAAGGAGATCCAAATCCAAATTTCAAAGTGTATCAAAGCATAATTCCTGAACAGTGTTAGTGTTATTGCAGAATTTATCATCACAAGTTATAGAAAATAAAGGTCAGACTACAAGATAACTTTTAAAAAAATTATATTGAAACAATTAGAGTAACATTGTCAATAAATATTATAACATTATTTAGATACAGAATAACATTATCTATGTTAGCTCATTACAGATTTTATTATTTCATTTAAAAATAATATTATTTTATTATAAATTTTGATAATATTTTTTTTTTAATATATAATGTTATTTTATTTATAAACATATTATTATTTCACTGTGTACCTTTTCAGGGTTGCACAGGCAAAAAAATCCAAAACACAATCAGTTTCTTTCCTTAAGCAAAAAGAATATATATGTATATATATATATATATATATTATTTCTTTAGGGTAATCCTTTAATTTTTTATCTTTGAAGACTCATAAGCGTTTAGTAACGAATTGGTTTTTTATTTTTTCAATTTAATATTGTATATTGTGCTTATTTTAAATATTAGTTAAAATTTATTATCCATCTTAATTAATTAGAAACTTAGAAAGAAAGAAAAAGAACATAATTACCAAATCGAAAACCATTTAAATTTTATTCCCTTAAAATTTCTAGTTATTTAAGATGGCTTACAAACTATAACTACCACAAATATTAACAAATATTTAAGTAAAAAAATTACACAATTAAATACAAAAAACCAATACCTATTTTAATTAATTCAAGTTCTTAAAACATTTTATTTTATTTTTGTCCATGTTAAATTAAATTATACAAGATATATATAAATTACAACTAACAGGCGCCAGAAAATAGAATAACATGGAACGGTACTTTGGGACTTTATCTTAGAGATGTCTTCAACCCATTGACATAAAAGCATTTTTTTTACAATTTAGAATAGAACATTCCAAATTTGCTCTTCATTATCTCCTTCACCCAGAACTTAATGGAGCATAAGGCTCCATACCTTGCTGCACTAGTGATATAACATTCAAAGGTTTATCTTGCGTGCAACACCATAACTATATCACAAAATAAAGTTTCCCATAAATTAAAAGACCATTGTTTCTTCAGAATGTACTACATCCTGGTTCGTAAGGAAGGTACAAAGGGATGGGATTTTATCACCTAAGCACTCATAGTGCTATTGGGTTACTCGTCAGTGGCATGCACGGCTTTGTCTAACATAGGAAAACCGTTAAAAACCCACCTAAAAAGTTCCCCTTAACAGGATGTTACGTAACTCATTTCCATTATTTAAGAACTTACGGCTTTCATTAGTCTCCTAACAAAGTTGTGAGAAGCAGATCCTGCATAAAACCAGCTCTTCCAGCAGCTTGTCTCATCTTTTTCTCCCGCTCTTCGTAGCTCAAGGAAGGATCAAAACTGCTTGGGAGAGAGAAAGAGAGAGAATCAAATTTCAGATCGATGGAATAGACACCTTTACAAGAGGCTTTAAATTTTTTATGGACCCACCACAAGCTTTTAGAGAAGCTTGGGCACCCATGCATGCATTCTGTTACACACTGGTCAATGCCTATTTACTCAAAAGTTGTGACAGATTTAACGCTTATTGACCAAGGATTCAGCAGCTAGGGCGAGTACATAAAATGGCAACCAAACATATGTGGAAGTTTAGGAGAAGAAATGTAATTATAGAAAAGAATCCCTAGCGTAAAACTACACCCCCAACCCAAGCACCAACTAGGCACTTCCTGCAGGTAACATTTCTTCCTTGAAGAGGCATTAATTCTCTTAAAAACAGAAGCTTGCTAGTTGCTACTCTATAGAATACGACTGAGGTTGATGGTGAAATCAAACATTATTTTGAAGCATTTAAATGCATGCAAAATAAACATTCAAAAAAGAAAGAACTAACTGCATTATATTTTCTCAAGGGGAAGAGACTTAATAGTTTGTAATTGTATAGTGAAGATTCTCCGAATGCATATCAAACTAAACAAATAAGGGAAACCAAGGGCCAAGAGGCGAAAGAAGTCAATTATACGATAGAATCTTTTTAGAACTATAAAGAGAAACCTGAAACAGTACCTCGATTTCCAAATATGTGTTTGTGCCCCATTCTTTGCAGAAGTTTCATCAGCGCTAGTTCCAACAGACTTTGAAATTTCTTCAGCTTCTGATGTAGGAAAATTCAAAATAAGAGATGACAGGAATGGATCAGAAGCTGCACTTGACACAGTAGCATTATTTGATCGATATCCACCACCCCCTAGAAGCACCTGCAGATGAGCTTCACGAAGATCTCGACCAAGGAGTGACAGTGCCTGACTGTTAGGAATGGCCACTCTACGTAATCTGCGACGTCTCTGCAAGTGATCTTCAGTTAAAGGAAACTTAAAGAACAATTGCAGTTGTATATGAATATTTTTCCAGCCATTTATTGCATGTTTCAATTTCATATATAAAGAGACACACTGATGGAATTGTTGAAATAAAGGATATCTTGAACAAGTGCCCATGTTGCAGTGTGATATGACTTAACATGTCCCTTGCAACTTTAACAGAGCAAATAGGGCAAACCTGCAAGGGAAAAATTAAATGAAGCATGAAACTCTTTCATCATGAAGGACTAAACTAAAGTTAGAAACTAGTTTGCTGTCTCATTCTTCAATCCCGAGGTTGAGAGGGGTAAGAGTAACTCCCAAAAATAAGACATTCACTATTTATTTGATCTCCTCAAAAAGCTGAATAATGATATGCAAGGATGACAATAGAAGTAGAAAAATCATTAGACTATCTCTCTTCAGGAACTACAATCCCCCAGAATACCATCATGAAAAACATTCATTTTCATTGTCATTATATTTGCTACTTGGCCATCTATTATTTATTGTCCAAGCAAGTACCATATACATGCACCTCCATTAGTCCATTGATACTTTGCCAAGATACCCAAACATTTGTACTCCTAATCAGTTCCGTCAACAAGCCCCTTCAACATTTACCAAGTCCTCAAAGGCCAATTTTTGTACACTGTTTAAAATCCTAAGCCAGCTCTTTGATAATTCATTTGTCAAATTTGCAGCTATACCAAAGTTATCAAATTCTTGATATTTTGGTAGCCTCAAAATTCAACTTAATCTCATTTACTTTTGTAACTTCATTTAGGAAATTCCACCACCTCCGCAATCCCACTTCCCACCCCGAAATAAAAAATAAAAAATAAAATAAAATGACATAATAAGCAATGCAAAGAATGAAGTCGTCTCTTTCAACCGTGTAACAAAAACCGACAAATCGAACAATCCAATTCAACTAAGAGAGAAATACTATTTAGAGTAATTGGCTTGCCCCGACGAATAATAAAAAAAAGAAGTAAAGAACTTGTTCGTTTACCAAACGACTAGGTAGTAACAAAACGAAGATTAATCCTTTTTTTTCCTACTCGAAATTTATATGTCAAAAAAATAAAAATGAACCAAATTCACAAACATATATCTAAATTCCAAAATATACATTGCTTTGATCACAGAAATTGAAAAATACAGTGAGATAAAACAGGACGTACGGTGACTTTAGATTCGAAAGAGTGCTCGTCTTCAAGATGCGAACACAAGGACACGATATCGAAATCCTCATAGCAAGACGGGCATGGGAACTCGGGTCGGACCTCGTCTTCCACCTCAAAATCATCTATGCTCAACCGATCTAAAATTACCAACAAAAATATATGTCTATATAATACATGTTAATATCAGAAAGAAAAGAAGGACAAAAATTATAATAATAACATTTAAGGACCTAAATGGGAGCTCTGGTGGTGGTGCTGCAACGTATATTGGCGTTTGGCGGCTGCGAGGCGTGAGGTCCAAAAATCGGAGTCCATTGAAGAACTTAATCGGATCGAAGATTAAACCACTCGATAGTTGATTCAATGTGACTTTTTTTTTTTTCTTTTTCTTCTTTCTAAAAAATAGATTAGCCGATAAGAATAAAATTAATAATAAAAAAACAATAAAATACAGATAAAAGTTCTTCTCTGATCCCTCTTCGGTGCTTGCTCTTCTTCTGAATATTATCGGAAATATTTTTTTCTAAAATATTAAACAAGTATATCTGAGGAAGCTTCAGAAACGAAGAGAGAGAAAGAGAGAAGAAAGGGAAGACCAGAAGTATTTATATTCGTATATATAAAGTAAGAAAATCAATTTTTCTTCTAAAATTTGACTTTTTCTTAAAGAGAGTTTCAGAAATGACGATTGGATCAAGGTTGGAGAGAAAAAGAAGGAAACATGGGATTTTATTAGTATGTATATGTGGTCAAGACAGTAGCTGACGCAGAGGAAATGCGAGAAATTGTCGAGTTTTTCTTCGTTATTTTACACACAATTTTTGGTGGTCGAAATTTTAGCCGTGCAATGATATTTTTGGATTATTTCCGTTTAGAAAAATGTTTGTTTATATTACATATTTGGTCCCTTTAATTTTAATTTTTTGCACAATTTATCATTATTTTGTAAAATTTCATTATAGCCCCTAACATATTCTTGTTGTTTCATTCTTGCGCTTTCATCTTTCAATTTTTTCTTATGAATAAAAACGTGTCCTACTGATAGTATTATCATAGATTGCCTTGCGCCACGTTATATTGTGGCATGAGATCATGAGGGCCGACTCAATCTTGTAAGAGGCTTTAAACAAAGAAAAAAATGAGATCTTAATTATATATAATTTTTTAATAGATGTTATATGATTTTTGAAAACAAATCATAATAATTAAATACATATCAATAAAAAGTAAATAATTATTTAAAATTTATTTTTCTTGCTTTCTAAAATGCAAATGTAGAAATTAAAAAATGTGTATTTAATCCAGACTTTAGAAATTTTTTATAAAGTTAAAAAGTTTTAGTGTATTTGATATAAATTTTTTAAAATTTTATAAAGTCATTGAATATTCAATATATATTTTTAAAAATTTAAAAAAAATTTATAAAAATCATGATTTATTTAATTAAGATTTTTTAAAAGTTTAGTGATGAAGTATTCAATTTACCAATAACTTTTAAAATCTTTTATAAATAAAAGACTTTTGTAAACTTTTTAATCAAAAATGAAAATTTTATGCTTATAAAAAGTTTCTCACTCTCCTCCAAAACTTTTGTACATTTTTAAAATATTTTTAAATAACTCCAATTAAATTTATATTATACATCATTTTAAAGTTTTTTCATTCTTATCTCTCTTATTCTCCCTGTTTATCTCCATCTGTATTGCGAAATCAAAGTCTAAAAAAAAAAAAAAATTGTTATGGGTTTTTTTTTTGCCTTTTTTATTATATATTTTCTAATAATTAATAATACTTTTTATTTTTTATAAAAATGTAATATTTGATTTTTTTAATATATAAATATATCAAAGTGCAAAAAACTTGTGAATTGGTTTGAAAAAAGGCATAAATGACTTTTTTTTTTTAATGTTCAATTACTCTTGATATGAAAAATAAAGTATTTAATATATTTTTAATTAATAACAAGTGAAATTAAAGATAATTTCAGGTATTATTTATAAAATAAATTTTGCTTATTGAGGTAATTTTTATTTTTATTTTTCTTAAGAAAAAAATTTATTAACTGTAATTTTTTTTAAGTATATCACTGTAAAAAATTAATGAATATTTTTATTAACATGAAAAAAAAGTATAAGTATAAATATTTTTGTTAATTTTTCTATATTATATTTAAAAATTAATGAAAGAATACTAAAAGTCTTTTAAAATGAATGTCGATAGAAATGTATATAAATATTTCACACTTATGTGAAACAATATAAAAGTTTTTAAACATGGAAGTCTATAAAAGTTGTTTAGAGTTTGTACGAGTCATTAAAAAAAATTTATAAAAGTCGTTCAAAGTCAAGCATATTTTTATAAACTTTATAAAAATATATAAAATTCTATTAAAGTCTATAAAGTTTTTGAGTTAAAAAAGTATACAAAAATCTTTTAAAGTCCTAATTGAATACATCCCACTAAGTCTTTATATTCCAGTTTTACTAACAAATCCTTTTCAATAGATAATATAGCTTGTGCATTCAATCTTTCATGTTCCATAGTTGTTCTTAAGTAGGATTTGATTAATTTAAATTTTGAGAAACTTCTTTCAAGCAATCAATGCATTTGGGAAATAATCTAACCTTTTTATGTAGTTTACTATTTTTAATTTTATTTCAACTTATATTATTTCTCTCAAAACTTTTAGTTTGAAAACAAATCTAAACCATCAGTATCAGAAAACATATTATGTTTTAAAAACATTTCAAGACTAAGACAAAATTCTTTCAAACTATCATCATTTTGAGATTTTTAACCTTTTTAAATCATATAAAAACCAAATATATTTTCATTTTTTTGTAAATTGTTCAAATCTACTATGAATTGAAAAAATAGCTTGATCTAGAACACAAAGAAAATAGTCAATCCCTAAAAAATTCCACTGCTGGTTGTATTGTTATATTATTTATAACTTCATCAAATTGTTTTTTTCCTTCTAATTATATGTTTTTACGGAAATATAGGTTCTATTTCCATGCTAATAGCAATCTCTTATTATGACTCTAATGCAGATTTAAAACCATTTTCTTTATAATTTATAAAAAAAAACAATAAGACATTTAAGTTGATTTATTGCAATATCAAATTGCATTTTCTTTGGACTGTAAGTATTTACTAACAAAGTTAATAGCAAATAACATATAATACCAAATGTTCATTCCTAGCAAGAATTCAAAATTTTCAATTTCATATGTTGCTAAACAATGAGCTTCACTTCTTGCTTTGGGATCCTCACTAGTTTTTGCTAGTTCCATTAAAGCATATCTAATTTGTGGAGCTTAAAATTATATTGCCTTAACACTTTCAATTCAGCTTTCCTAACATGTATGTGACAAGGATTTAATTGTCAAACCAGTTTCATTATTTTGTAAAATAGTCCATCTTTTTGTAGGGGAAGAAAACAAACAATATATTGGTTGTACTACTCCAAAAAATGATAAAGCTTTAATACAAGAGCTGGCCATGTCACATATTACTAAGTTAAGATTGTGACAACCACATGGTGTATAAAATGCTCTAGGATTTATATCTAACAATCTTTTTTGCACACGATGATGTTTTCCTTTCATATTGGATCGATTATCATATTCTTGACCCCTAACATTATCAATATCAAGATTAATTCGTTCTATTATATTTACAAGTTTATTAAAAGTCCTTCTCCAGGTGTATCATGTACTTCTATAAATCCTAAAAAGCATTTTTCAATTTCTATTGGGCTTGTTGAAATATCTACAAATCTTCATATAAGAGTCATTTGTTCATGGTGGCTTGCATATGGAGTACAATCAAGAATAACAGAAAAATATTTGGCATCTTTTATTTTTTTGACAATTGCATTTTATTTTAAATTTCAGAAGCTAACATAACTATTAGGTCATTTTGTATGCTATGACTAAGATAGCGGCTATAAAATTTCACTATGTTGAATACGTCAACATGTTCTCACGTTATTGGATCAACACACGATTTAATAAGGTTCACCAGATAAATCTAGCTACGTCTTCAGTGTTTTGTTTCCAGAGCCTATGCTAAAACTATTACTGAAGAGTGTTTATAGAGGAAAGTCTACAAATCGTAAACTATACCACCAAGCTCCAATACAACTAGATTACTCAAACCTAAGAAATCACGAAGATTTCTACACTAAGAACAACAAACAGAAAGGTAGAATATGAAGATTACACGAAGAACACACATGAACCCTAATCGTCTCTCTGCCTAAACCAAAATACACGACTGATTTGCTACAGTGCCAACATAATAATATATATGCCTTGCAGAAATTAGGGTTAGTCTGCGCATAAGTGAAACGATGCCGTGTGAGATATGGGCTTGGACTGGTATAAGTGAAACAGGGCCAGAAACTAAATATACTTAAGTTAAGCAAAATGACATCTCCATTGAGTAAAACGACAGCCTGCAAAAAGCTTACAAAAAATAACAAATATAACAGGCTTTAAGGATTATATACAACAATTCTCCTCCTAATCCTTAAAGATTAGAAGAAGTAAGTACTAGAAATAACATAGACTCTTACTAACATCATCACATAGAATAAATACTAATAAACATACCAGCTTACTCCAATTCGGAGCAAACTTTTGCAAGTATTAAACTTGCCAGCAGATAACAACTTAGTTCCCATATCAAAAGGATTAAACTTTGTAGGAATCTTATCAATTTTTAAAACATTGTTAGCAATAAAATCTCGAATGGAATGATACTTTACATGAATATGCTTTGATCTTTCATGAAAAACAGGATTCTTACAAAGGTGAATAGCACTCTAGCTATCTAAAAACAACACAACTTCTTGTTTGAGAACTTTAAGTTCTTTAAGCAATCCTTTTAAGCATATTGCTTTTTTAGCAGCTTCAGTAGCTGCCATATTTTCAGCTTCTGTGGTTACAAAGAAACCATAGACTGAAGATGAGACCTTCAACAAATGGAGTTCCCGCATAGAGCAAACACATAGCTAGAAACATATCTCCTCCTATCTCTATCACCAGCATAGTCTGAATCAACAAAGCCTATTAACTCAACATCCTCTCTACTTCTATTATAGACTAGACCTTCAAGCTCAGTACCTTTAAGAAACCAAAAGAGCCATTTCATGGCTTCCCAATGCACCTTACTAGGATTAGCCATGAACCTACTCAAAACACTTATGCCAAAAGCTAAGTCAGGTCTAGTACATATCATGGTATACATCATAGAACCTAGAACATTTGAATAAGGGGCATAGACCATATCTTCCATTTCAGACTCTGTAGAAGAACATTGTTCATTAGACAATTTAAAATGAGGACATAGAAGGACAAAAGCTATTCTAGAGGTTTCCATAAAAAACTTAGACACAATCTTCTTAATATAAGAAGATTGAGACAAATACATTTCTCCCTTAGACATATTCCTTGTAATAGAAATACCTAAGATTTTCTTAGCAGTACCCAAGTCTGAATTTGAGTCTTTCATATCAAATTCAGACTTGAGTAACTCTTTCACTCCCTATATAACTGAGGAATTAGGACCAGCAATGAGCATATCATCTACATAAAGTAAAAGATACACAAATTTACTAGTCATTAGATATTTAAAGTACAAGCAAGTATCATATTGACTTCTAAGAAAACTAGCATTCACAACAAAGGAATCAACTCTCTTATACCATTGTCTAGGAGATTGTTTCAGACCATACAACGATTTCTTAAGTAAACATACCAGTTCTACACCTTTCTGTTCAATTTTGAAACCCTCAGGTTGTTTCATAGAAATGGTTTCATCTAGGTCGCCATGAAGAAAAGCAGTCTTAACATCTAACTGTGTTAACTCCCAATCAAACTGAGTAACTAAAACTAAAACAGTTCTAATTGTAGTGTATTTTACTACAGGGGAAAAAATCTCATTGTAATCTATCCCTTCTACTTGAGTAAAGCCTTTTACTACTAACCTAGCTTTGAGTTTAAAAGGATCAGTGGAGGATATACCTTCCTTAACCTTGTAAATCCATTTACAATCTTCAACTCTATGATTAAGAGGAGATTTGACTAAAACATAGGTTTTATTAACACTTAGTGACTTCATTTCATCAAGCATAACCTTTTTCCAATTGGAAGCATGCTTACACCTAACAACTTCAAAATAGGTTTTGGGTTCATTTTTAGCTAACTCTTGAAAAGTTATAAAAGCATAGGCCATGAAGTTAGCAAAGGCATACTTCTTATTTGGCTTAACTTGTCTTTTGACTCTATCTTTAGTTAGAAAGTAACCTGGGGAAGCAAGAGTTTTGGAATCAGAGGATTGACTTTCATCTGGTTCACTCATAGACCCCTCACCAGGTTGATCTTCTAACTGACCCTGTTCAGTTTCTTTCTCACTAGGTTCAGCTTTAGATATGGGAGTACTAAACTCACTCTTAAGATCATCACTCTCCTTATTGGTGTCTAAGTCTAACTCTCCGACTTCTCTTTCTTTTTCTGGTTTATTGACCTCAGATTCTTTCAGCTTGCAGGGCATACTGGATTCATTAAAAACAACATCTCTGCTAATTATAACTCTAAAACCTTGATCATCTCTTACCCACAGCCTATAATCTTTGGTTCCTAAGGGATAACCTAGAAAAACACACTTAGTACTTCTAGGTTTTAATTTCCCTTCAGATTGATGTGCATAAGCAGCACATTCAAAAATCCTAAGTCTACTGTAATAAGGAACTCTACTAGACCACACATGTTCAAAAGATTTAAAATTTAAAGACTTACTAAATAAGCAGCTATCATAACTGCTTCACCCCGAAAGAGAGAAGGAAGACCAGAAGAAACAAGCATGCATCTAACTTTTTCAAGCAAGGTTCTATTCATGCATTCAGCTATACCATTCTGTTGAGGTGTGTGTCTAACAGTTCTATGTCTATTCATGCCAACAGGTTTACAGAAATCATCAAAAATAGTATTGGGAAATTCCAAACCATTATCAGTTCTAAGAGTTTTAACATATTTATTTGTTTTATTTTCAACAAGAAATTTCCACTCTTTAAACTTATCAAAAGCTTCATCTTTTGTTCTCAACAAATAAATCCAAACTTTCTTTGAAAAATCATCAATAATAGATAAGAAATATCTCTTACCAGATTGGGTTTGAGTCTTTGCAGGACCCCATAAATCAGCATGCACATATTCCAAAACAGATTCAGTTTTATTATTAGTTCCACTTAGATTAAAACTGATCCTATGTTGTTTACGAAGCACACAATTGTCACAGAAATCAAGTTTACTTATTTTATCTTTTCCAAACACATTAATTTTATTCAAATAATATAAACCTTTTTCACTAATGTGTCATAGCCTTTCATGCCATATAGTAGTTTTATCAAAACAAGAAACAATAGAAGAATTACTAGTGTTAACACAAGTTTTTCCAAGTAAAACATATAAACCATTTCTTTTGACACCTTTCATTAAAACTAAAGATTCTTTAACTATTTTCATTGTGCCTTTTTTCAGTTTTACTAGATAAACCTGATTCATCTAACATGCCAATAGATATAATATTTCTCTTTACTTCAGGTACATGTCTTACCTTAGATAAAGTAACAGCATATCCATCATCCATATTTAAAACAACATTTCCAATACCACAGATATCACATGATAGATTATTACCAAGCAAGACTTTACCAAAATCAGTTTTAGTATAAGACTAAAAATCATTAATATCAAGGCACATATGAAAAGAACAGCCAGAGTCAAGAACCCATTCATTAGCATGCATAGAAGAGGAAACAAGCAAAACTTCACCAGAGTCAATATCAGCAGAAACAACAGATAACCCACCATTATCATAGTTATTACTGTTTCATTTTTCTTTTTCTTTCTCACCATTTTTCTTCTTAAAACAATCTTTTATATAGTGTCCCAGTTTTCTACAGTAATAACATTTTCTATTATTTAACTTAGACTTAGGCCTTGAGTTATTTCTGGACTTAGGTATATTATTACTATTATTAAAAAGACTAAAAGTTTTAACAGGGTGTCTTCCTCTAATATTGAGTCCTTCATTTTTATTCTCAGATTTTAGCTCAAGGTCCTTAGCTCTAAGAGCATAAACAATACTATCAACAATCAAAGTATCTCTACCATACTTTATAGCATTTTTCACATCTTTATAAACACTAGGCATGGAGTTTAATAATATGACAACACATTTTTCATCAGAAAAGGTTTCACCACAATTTGATAAATTCATTATCAGACGGTTAAACAAATCAATATTAACATCTAAGTCTTTACTGACATCCCTACGGAATCCAAAAAATTGCTCAAGTAAGAATATTTTATCAGGAAGAGATTTAATTATAAACAATTTTTCTAACTCTGTCCATAATTCAGAAGTAGTTTTATTACCTTCAACTTTTCTTAACACAGTATTAGAAAAATGTAAGATAATAGTACTAAAAGCTACCTCATCCATCTCAAACATTTTATCATCAGAAGTGCCAGAAATATACGTACCATCAATTGCTCTAGCCACCTGTAATTGTACCAGGGTGGCTCTCATCTTCTTTCTCCAAAGAAAGAAATCCCCCTTACCATCAAAGATCTCAACATCGATTTTTGAAGTCATGATAACAGAAACCAGAAGAGATAGGAAACAATAATAGAGGAATAATTGAAACACAGACAATCGATAATAATGAAACAAATTCAAAGAGATAGGAAACAAATTTAGTAATATAAAGAAAACATAAACATATTCTGTAAAAGTAAAGAAACAGATTCAAAACAAATAAAAGAAATAAATTCAATAATTATCAAAAAATTAAAACACACACTAGAACCTTTCATTAGCAGTACCCTAGGACCTACACATATAGAATCTGTGCAGAGTCTTCTCAAATTCTCCAAAAAAAAAAAACAACACAAAGTAAGAAACACAAAAGATAAACCCTAACAAGAGAAAGATGCTTCTAAAAACTGAAAAAACAACATGACTTACCTAGATTCAAGAAACCCTAAAGCTCTGATACCAATTGTTGAAGAAAAATTTAGAAAACATTAAATCAACACACGATTTAACGAGGTTCACCAGATAAATCTAGCTACGTCCTCAGTGATCTGTTTCCAGAGCCTATGCTAAAACTATTATTGAAGAAGTGTTTACAGAGGAAAGTCTACAAAACATAAACTACACCACCAAGCCCAAATACAACTAGATTACCCAAACCTAAGAAATCACGAAGATTTCTACACTAAGAACAACAAACAAAAGGGTAGAAGATGAAGATTACATGAAGAACACACATGAACATACATAAACCCTAATTGCCTCTCTGCCTCACTGCTTAAACCAAAATACACGGACTGATTTGCTATAGTGCCAACATAACAATATATATGCCTTGAGGTAATTAGGGTTAGTCTGCACATAAATGAAACGATGCCGTGTGAGTATAGGCTTGGATCGGTATAAGTGAAACAAGGCCAGAAACTGAATATACTTCAGTTAAGCAAAACGATATTTCCATTGAGTAAAACAACAGCCTGCAAAAATCTTACAAAAAATAACAAATTTTTTTACTTGTTGTTAAATGATAATGTTTAAAATGAATCTCAATTTGATGTAATTTAGATATTGTTAATGCGAATGTTTACTTGTTAATGCTCTGTTAAACATTTGTAAAACTTTTTAAAAAGCACAAATTTTCTTAAAAAGTTAAATATTTTTAAAAATAAAAAATATAATTAATTAACAGCTATATATAGCTTTTGCAAATAATATAATTGAATAACAATTTACTATATATTTATGTTATTTAGAAACAATATCAATTTCTATGCAACATAAAAATCAATTCAAATTCACAATTGGCAATATTCTTAGACAACTCATACATTTGACTTAAATGACACATCAAACATTTTTGCTTATTAATATATACAAATAATCTGTTTATTATTCTATTTTATATTTTTTTTCAAATAATAGTTTCATTTATAATATATTTTAGATATAAATTTTGTAGAAAAATAGGTAGTTATTAACTAAAAAAATGTAGAGATTGATTTTTGTGAGTTTTTTTACTTTTTGTATAATTGAATACAAAGAATTTTCATCAAAAAAAGAATAAAAAGAAATGGGTAAAATTTTCTTTTTGATTAATAAGAGAAATGCATTAAAGCACAAAAGCCCCTAGATAAGAGGAAAGTCAGTATGAGCAACACTTAAATCCCATCTGGGATATCAACAGAAGTACAAGAATCAAAATAGAAAACCTTATCGAATCTAAAAGAAAGCTTGACAATAAGATTGATTAGAAGGTTAGAGGAATACGGGTTCTAAGACAATTTCCAATTGAACTGTAAAAATATACTCTCGATTCTGAGTAAGTCTAAAAATATACTCTAGATTCTGAGTAAGTCGTAACGAGAGTTCCGTCTATACTTTTAAGCATCAAACATAACATCCTTAACAACAATAACTTTATCAGAAGACCAGTAAACATTGTTCCGCTTTTCCTTTTGCAAGATTTTTGAAGAACAATTAAGAGCATGAACTATAGTTTGACAAACAAAATGGGTCAAATGAAATGTATAGGAGATATAATAAATTTTTTTCCATAATAACTCCAAATGTTTGACTTAAAAAATACAAAGTATGATATATGAAAATCATGCAACATTGTATGCTAGCATATAATGGTAAAGTATCATTACTTGAGAGAGTGCAAAAAAAATAAAAATGGGGAGCTCAAGTTGGTGTATGTCAAAATCGAAGACAATGTGGTTGATATCTTCACCAAGCCACTCCTAAAGGCAAGGTATGAAACATTGAGAAGTTTCCACCTTCTAAGGGAAATGTTTACACAAAAGTGTTGTGGAGGAGACCTAAAGAGTGGTATTTTGGTTGCCACCTTGGTGACCAAGCAGCATGCCATCTGTGCATGCAAAATAAAATGGAAAATTTGTGGTTTTAGTTTGGTTAGTTTGTAATAATTTCTTGTGATATAAGTAAGGTTAAATTAGGTAAATGAAGCTGGAATTATGCTGCAAATTAAAGGCAAAATTGAGAAGAGTGAAAAGCAAATCTGCTGAATAATAGCACCATGGATAGCTTTTTGGATATCGGTTTATCTAGCAACAAGGACAGCTTTTCTTCAATTTCTTTGGTCCAAAAATGAATTTGTTTTCTCCTAGGTTAGCACTAAAATTGAGGATTTATTTGTGGCAAAATACTAGGTTTTAACCCACATAAATTGATGTAAACACGAGCAAGGTCCGGTTTATAACCATCAAGTTAGTATTTTTTGTGTGTGTTCAAAAATTCTTGAAGTTAATGAAATGTCAAGCCTCTGAGTAGTAAGTTTGCTTCTTGATTTTAAAAATTTTCCTCCCTCCATCTGAGCACAAACACAAGCCAATGCTAAGAACAAGACAAACACAAAACTATTTATTTCTCTTCTTGAAACACCTCTTGGCCAAATCCAACACATGAAGCTTGAAATAATAAGTTTTGTCGATTCTATTTCAGGGTATGACCAAATTTTAATGCACCTAGATGATTAACAGTGGTACGAAGTCATGATTCTTTAGTTAAATATACTGCTACAAAGTCATGCTTTTTGAGTTAAAGAACACTGGTATGACATATCAACATCTGATCAACCTAATGTTCAAGGAGGAGCTTGGGAAGACCTTGGAGGTATACATAGATAATATGTTGGTGGAGTCCCTCAAAGTTGAGGAACACATCAAATACCTAAGGTGAGGAACAATCGAACACCTAAGGCGAGCATTCAAAGTACTAATGAGACTGACCTCTTCAAAATACACATTCGGTGCTTTTCAGCTGGTAAGTTTCTTAGGCACCTAGCAAACTTAGTATGGAACAAAGGCAAACCCAAATTTGGTTAAGAAAGGAAAATGGTATTATCTCATACATTGAGATTGAGATTAAAGAAAAATTAGAAAAAAATAGAATTTTTGTTTTGCTTGGCCATATATACATATTTATTTATTTTCCCCACAGAGATTATGTTTTCTATGGTTAAATATTTTTCCCACTTTTATTTAATTTCTAAATAAAAAAGAAGAGGAAAATATTGTTATCTCTTTTTTATTGAATTTCTTCAATCATGCATAATGCTTCTAATTTGGAAATGATTGAAAAATGATAATTTTTATATTGACTCATAATTAGAGTTGTAGTTAAAAGGAAGAAAAAGACCTAGAAGGGAAAGTAAAAAAGAAAAACTCTGATTGGGGGGGAGGGGGGGGGGGTTGAATAGATATATGGGAAATATTTAAATCCAAATAGTAAGGTATCTAATCTATTCTACTATTTCCATATCTTCGTTAACATTGATGCTAGAAATCACACTGCCACATAGAGTCTAGTGATTGGATGAAATCTGCAAAACAATGGAAGAACATGATAGACGGGGAACCATTGTGGTATCTGTCAAATGCAGTATGACGCTCAAGTCAGTTAATGTAAAATGGCAGGAATTGTTAAGCATATTGAATGTAATGTATTCAATCTGTGTATACAAATGTGTCTGTTCATGTACCTTTGCTTTACCTTTTGAGATATTTATAATAGCTTGGTTTACTTGATTTAGTGGAAAATCTATGTATGGCTGATTTCTTGTGATTTGATATCTTGCCTTGGTTTTGCCTTTGCACTTTATTCTGTTTGTTACTAACAAATTGTATTGTTAATATCTTTCTTGAATTCGATTTCTTGCTAATATTTCTCACTTACTATTGTTAACATTAAAATCCCTAGCCAAATTCTTGTTCAAGCTGATGGAGTCGGTTATTTGGTTATGGTAACTACCTGAGTTTGAAATTGCTTGAGACCCATAATTGCTTTAGTCCATGACTTGGAGAGTTTTAGGGTTGATTTCTAGGTCACTAAGCGGAGCTGGCACGTGGTGATGATTTATACCTATACAGTTAGCCCCATACTCTGCAATGGTTGTAAACCTTGTAAAAGTAAAGTGTTGAGAACTACACATCTCCACCATCTCATGACTCTTCATTTTTTGCAACTCTTCAATGTGTTCCACGTGATTCACCATGATTGCTCTGCACAATTCTGATCATTTCAACTCTTTAACTTATATCAAGGATTTCTTCTTTGCAATTCAGATCCATATTTTCTAGTGTAATCGAGAGTTCCTTTCTTCTTCGAGAACTTTTTCCTTCATTTTCCTTTCTTCTTCAGGTCCTAACTCGACGAGTGTCCATAAAAATTGGTTAGTTCTCTTTCCTTCTCTTTGTTCAACATTTTGTTGATTTTTCAAATTTCTCCTTCCTTGCTTATTGTGCTTTTTTGGAATTTTTTTCTCCGTCATGTCTTATGGTACATCTTCATCTCGATCTGAACAATTTACCATGTATAGGTATAAAGTAGACAGTGACCATTCTAATTCTAGTCTTAGTGATGATTTCCTAACAAAAAAGAATTAGAAAAGCTCTTTCGGAGAACTTGGTTAGGTTTCCTTTAAAGAAATCTTCTGAATTGAAATCAACTTTGGCATCATCTATTGAGTTAATGATTGGTTATTCTGGGGATGAAGAGAGGTCCACTGAACACTTGAGTGAAACCCATAGGAAGGAGGACCCATCAATCTACAAACTCCAAATTTGTAATTTTAGGGCTTTAACCGGAATTCAAAAAGAATTCGGGTTTCTTGATTCTGTAAGGCTTAGCACGGAAAATAGCTCTGAATGTGCCACTTCCTTTTGAAATGGTGCTATCGATTTTTATGTCCTTCTTTTGAAATGCAAACTTCATCTTTCCCTTCCTTGTTTTGTCCGAGATTTTCTTTCTTACTTTGATCTTACCCATGTTCAGCTCATGCCAAATTGTTGGAGAACAATTTTGGCTATTCAAATTCTGAAGAATCTCCATGGATTTCAACTAGACCTTTTCATTTTGCTTAAGTAGTACAATGTGAAAGAAAATACTCACGAGAGAGATAAGTATATGTTGAATGCCCATCTTTGGAACTTCTTCTAGAGACAATAACTGGAAAGAGAGGTATTTTTTCATCTCGGGGGATTAGGGTGAGTTTGTTGGAGAGAACATGAGAAAAGTTAGGACTGACTGGAATTTTGACTTCGGTAAGGCTTTTTAGCGTCCTGCAAATCGATTTTGTTTCAACTCAGGCTAATTTTTTATTTTTCTTTTTTGCAGACTGCCGCTTAAAATATGAGTCAGTTTCTTTCACAACTGAGTAAGATTTGGTTGTTGAAGAGTTGTTGAAGGTTGTTCATTGTAGCTTTTAAGAGATCTTTACGAAAGTGAATTTCGTTGCTTCGGGACTTCATCCTGTTGGTAAAGTTTTTTTTTTTCCTTTTTTTAAGCACTTTGTTAATACGTCGTTACTAACACTGAATTTATATTATGGAGATGGCTTCTGGGAAAAAAGGTGGTTTTCCCATCCTTGGACGAGCTTCAAAAGATGCTTCTGAAGAAGAAGATGAAGAAAAGCTAGGCTTTTTCTTCTAAGGAAGCCGCTTCAAGCCAAGATCATTAACCTAAAGAAGTTCCTTTGAGTCATGATTTTGTGGAGGTTGTTGAAGCGGGGGGCTTAGATTCTGACCTTCCTGACTGTAACATGACCGGCAGTGGCTAGAAGAGGCCGAGTCTTATTAGGAAAACTCTTTCTTCAAAAAAGAAGAAAACGGAAACTGATATGAACCTAGGGGATTGATGTGGCTATTTTGAATCCCATGGCAGATGAGTAGAACCCTGATAACAGAGATTTGTAATCTTGCTTTTGTTTTTTTTTCATTTAGGTTGGCTAGTCTCTTTTCTAACCCAAGGTTTTGCTTGTCTCTTTCCGAGGCTAAGTTTTTGCTTGAAGTTGGTAGTTCCAAATAACTGAAGCACTTTATTTTGGATTTAATTTGTTCAAGATTTTCATCAAGCGAATCGAGGAGTCGTAATTGCCTTTTCCAGATAAGAATTAATTGAAAGATAATATTTACGAGATTTGGATAATTGTTTCCTTTCATTTGTTTGGATATACTTGAAAATTATCCTTTTCCTTGAATAAAAAACGTCAATTGCCCCTAGCTATTGATTTCTATTTAGACTTTTTGATTTTGGCTGTTGCTGTGGTATATAAATATTTGTTGTTTTGCTTGTTTTGTTAAGCTTTTTGATTCCTTTTCCTTTTTTTGATTCTTATGATGTTTTCTATGCTGCAATGTCTGAATGTCACAAAATCATCATCACCAGTATCTCCGTTGCCTATGTTAATTTTAAAAGGTTGTGATGGTGATGCCAATGGTGATGGTTTCATTGTTTTCTGGTTTTTGATTTTGGCTTTTTCTTTGATATTGGCGATGTTGATTTTGGATTGCTATTTTCCACTTTGGTGCAAGAAAACATTTTTTTCGGTGGGTAAGTTTGGGGAAGCATTTACAATTGACCCTTGTTTACTCCACTTTTCCTTCCTAGTCATTATCTTCACCGGGTGGTTTTTGCATTCCCAATTAGGTGTCCTTGTTATAGAAACTAGTCTTTCACTTGAGGTTTGTCTTTGAACCATCTGCCGGTGATTTTGATCATGGAGGCTACATCTTTCGATTGGACTTCTGCTCATCCTTTGGCTTTTTCCCAGTTTGGGTGGCTGTGACTTTTCCTTTGACGGGCTGGAGATGTGGCGAGGCGATCCTGAGAAGACTTTTTTTTTGGTAACCCCATGTTTTGGGTTTTGTAATATGCTCCCGAATGAAGGGATTCTTGTAACTCATTTTTCAATGAATAAAAGAAATATATTATTGAAAAGTTGACTTATTGATATCATAAATAAACTGGTGCTTAAAAGAAAGAATTTTCATGATAAACTCTTAAATTTTTTTGCATTCAAGCTCCTTGATATGTTTGTCCTTTCCATATCATGCAATTTTTATGCTCTGGGTTGCACTATTTTTGTAATTTGATACGGTCTTTCCCAATTTTTCCAGAACATTTCTGTGTTGAGTTCTTGAGTATTTTGAAATACTTTTCTCAACACATAGTCTTCGACTTGAAATTTTTGTGGCTTCACTTAAACAATTTATGAATTTGTTGCTGATGAATTGGCATCCATCATCTGAGAGAAGTACCCTTGGTAGGCCGAACCGACATATTATGAACTTCCAAACGAATTGGACCAAGTCTATGTCTTTGATTGCAACATATGACTCTGCTTCTATCCACTTTAAGAAGTAGTCGGTGGCCACCAAAATGAACTTCTTTTGAGCCGGTGCTTGAGACAAAAGGCCTATGATGTCGAGTCTCCATTGGATAAATGGCCAAGGGCTAGACATAGTGGATAAATCGTTCCCTAGAATGTAATGCTTTGGAATGTAATGAACTTATCGCATTCTCTCATGTACTTTTCTGAATCCTCAAGTAGTGTCGACCAATAATAGCTGTGGAGCATGATTCGTCTTGACATGGATCTTCCCCTCGAATGATTTCTATATAGCTTGCCATGCATTTTAGCCATTACTTTGAGAGTGGACTCAGGCCCTAGACATTGCATCAAATGTCCTATGTAAGATATTTTATACAGTTTTTCATCCAATAAACAATATCTTGTTGCCTTTCTCTTGATCTTTCTTGCTTCGAATTTGTCAGCTGGAATAGTTTCGCTCTAGATGTATTGAAAAATTGGCTCAATCTAACTATTACTTTCTTGGTTTACATTTAGGACTTGTGATTCTATTTCTTTTGCTATGCTTCTTTCTGATAGGAACTCTATCAGGATAGTTTGGCTAGACTTAATGGATGAGGTGATGTTGGTTAGTGCATTGCATGGAAATTTTATTCCCTAAGAAGTTGCTTTACCTCGATCTTTTTGAACTTTTTTGTCAATTTTTTCACTTTTTCCAGGTATGCTGCCATGACACTATTGGCAGCTGTGTAGTTTCAATTGACTTGGTTAACAATTAATGCGGAGTCGTTGAAGACTGAGATGACTTTTGCCTTGAACTTCTTGGTTAACTCAGCCTTGCAATCAATGCTCCGTATTCTACTTCATTATTCAAAGCTTTGAATATGAAACAAATGGAATGTTCAATCTATTCTATGTTCGAATTCTTCAGTAGGATGCCTGCTCATGATATGATTTTCACCTTTTCTTTTTCATGCTTTAATATGATTTTCACCTTTTATTTTTCCTACTTTAATATGATTTGCACCTTTTCTTTCTCAAAATTCTTGTTTTTCTTTTCTTTCCAAAAATCCAATTTGCTACCCACCAAACAAACAATGTCTTTGGACCATTGCAGTCATGGAGCACCATCCGAGTAGACGACTATTTGAAAATCCATCCCATTGGAAATTCATTCATAGAATTGGATGAATCAGACTTCTCTCTCTCAGACTCTGAAACAACCCCGAGGTCACTCAACATATCAAAACCAAAAGCACCAAACTCATGGACATGAGTAAATACACTTGAAACCTTCTTCATGACAAACTTGGACCAGAATGCCAAAATGAAAGAGTCGATAATCATTCCAATGCATTGTCTTCCAGTCCAAAGGCTACAACTAGAAATAGGGGAGAATACCCGACCAAGTATTGTTCTTGGATCACCACCAATGATAAATTAATCAAACTAGCCGAAATGTATCAATTGTGCGGCGTGGCTTTCGATTACTCACCTCAAAATACGTCAGCTTCACCTGTTTCTACAAGCTACCCTTTAGACTAGGTCATCGCTTTCCTATCCTCCAGGTCATCTGAACCTTCCTTTCACACTTCGGCCTCGCTCTTAGCCAACTCATGCAAAATTGTTGGCGAATCCTTCTTGGACCTTCGGTCCTAGCCAAATCATCTTATTTTTCTACAAACTCCAAGAAAACACTGTAGAAAAATAGAGATGGAAAATGAACCCACAACCTAGAAAGAAATTGCTAATAGACAAGTCAACTTGCGACAAACACTGGCAATATCGATTCTTCTTTGTGAACGAAGAGTGAGGTCAAACTGATCTTATTAATGCTTCTCGGGTTGTGAGAAGCACCTAAAATTTAGATTTTGGTAAGAAACTTTAAGCATATCTTTTATTACTAACAAGTTCTAATCCTCTGAATTATCATTGTTGCAGAGTGACACCTGAATATCAAAAAGAAACTCGAAACCCTATCCGAAGAGGAGAAAGAAACCATATCTAACTGAAGTCCACGCCCGAACTAAGCCTCAAGAGACTTTTTTTGGATAGTTATTTAAGAACCTTCGGATTCCACCCATCACCGGACGAGATTCCAATAGTATACGTCTTCCTCATGTTAAGATATTTAGATTAGATTGGTTAAAGAAATGTGTCTATGACATTTTTTATCCTAACCCAATTATGTGACCACATTGTGGTCGAACCTCACACTCTAACAAATTAAAGCCATGGTGAACAAAACTATCCAAAAAGCGCCCCCCGGCAACTCAGAGAAGACTCATTTGCCAGGGAGTACCACGCCAGGAAGAAAGCTTCCAAAACAGACCTGAAGGGAAAAAAATGCAGTTTGAAAATATCAGGGGCATTCTTCCTACCTAAATCAACCTATCTCGGTGGTCAAGCAAGAGGTCACCTTCGAGGATTTAGGATACAATATTCTAACCCATCCTTCGATGGTCGATTTGACCTTGGATTTCTCCCCATCTCCGATCAAGAAGGCCAATACTGCCCATCTTGCGTCAACTTTCGAGGATCTGTACTCCCTTGCTAGGTTCTTTGAAGATGTGTCTTTCTGTAATTCCAAGGAGAACTGCCTCATACTACTGGGCAAAACAATTATGACAATAAAACTGAACTGCAAGGTTGAACTGCAACCGAGCTGATCGAATAGGCAATGTTATTAAATTATAAGATATACTTACGAACCTTCCCTTCTTCCTTGGTTCCTAGTCCATCTGCCAATGATTGTATTACGTTTGGAGGTTATTCAAAATTTTACATGCACTCTATAGATCCAAAGGAAAATAGAGAAGGAAATTCAATTCCTCACAGCCCAAGTCAATGACCACTAAACGCGGGCCTCCAAAGGAAACAAGATCCTGGCAGAGCTGCAGTGCAACCATAATCGGTTGGAGGATTGGGTGCAAACTCTAAAAAATGTCAATGTAGTTCTGCTAAGCGACAAAAAGGCAACCATGAAGGAATTGGAAGAAATGAAGAGTCATTGATCGGGAGAAATTGACCAAAGCCGAGCTCTTCAAGCACCCCAAGAATGCTGAGAAAGCCATTAGAAGAATGATGAGAAATGCTAGGTTCAAAGCATGCATGATGCAAAAAAGAAGTTCAAGATAACCGACTCCCCTCTCAGCCCTTCCATGTCCTTAGATAATTACACAATCTTTGATATGTCCACCAACTAAAAGGAAGTAACCAGCCCGAACTCAAGGAATTAGTGAGACGCCCTCGTCCGTCCAGAAGAACGGGAGACATATTTGCTAAACTTGTCCCCCTAGCTTCCAACCCTCTAACTTTTCTTGGCCTTAAAGATTCCGAGGCCAACCCTGTGGTAGACCAACCACCTAACAATACTTGAATACCCGAGAAGGGATTCATCTTTACTTCCTATTTCATTATATATATAACTATAGGACAATCTTGTATTCCCTTTCTTTTTTGTATCCTAATTATGAATAAAAAAGGTTTACCTCTTTTGTTTTGTGAAGTGTCGGACCCATCCAACTATTCGTTTATATTTTCCAACATCTAACAACTAACGTCAACCGAACCATACATTGAGGTAGAAAGCACATTGTAGATGAGTCTCTGTACGATGCATTATGTAAGGGACAAAATTTATCTCCAGTTTGAAACTGGTTTGTAGATCTCTTTAGTCCGAGACTAGTTCGTAGTTTGACCACAAGTTAAACACTGTGGAACATACATTTGTATTGACATATCGACCACACAAAAAAGGACAAATGGAAAACCATAATGAAAATGTGAAGAACAAAAGACGAAATATATTATTGATACAAAAACCAAAATATGACATTTAACTTTCAAAAATTCCAAAGACTGGTGTACCTTCAGCATCGTAACTATAAACAACAAAATATGCAAAAGAAATCCTAAAAAAAAATATGGATCAAGCACCCTCAAGTGTTTGAATTTCCAACTACGTGACACCTTTTTTCTTTGTGAGTCTTAGAGTCGCTGTGCACCCTGCATGGGGAATGCAAGGACCATATGAGGACTTTCCCAGTTGGGTTCAAGCTTACCAGCATTAATATCCTGGGTGTTTGGAAAAACCTTCAGCAAATTGTAATGCTGAGCAACTAATTACTGGTAGTGGCGAAGCCTTAATGCTGCGGCCTCCTAGAGCTTATTAGATTCATTGTGGGCTAGTCTAAGCATTTGATCATTTAACGATTCCAGTAGTCCAGCTGTCTGTATCATTGCCTTGGCTATCTCAGCAGGGATCACAGCTACAGTTCCGTAGACCATTGAAAATGGCTTCGCTCTTGTGGGCTTACATTCGGTCATTCGGTATGACTATAACATTCATGGAAATTCCTTAGCCACTTTCCTTTTGCCTCTTCCAACCTCCTCTTGAAGGTTTTTAGAATTGTCTTGTTTGTGTCTTTGGCTTGTCCATTTCCTCGCAGATGTCTTGGCATTGAATATTGAATGTTTATTTTTCATGCCGAGCATAATTCTTTAAATCTTGCGCTTATGAACTGGGACCCATTATATGCGATGATCACTTTCGGAAGTCTGAACCTACATAAGATATTATTCAACAAAAAGTCACCATGCCCGAATCTATGATATTTACAAATGATTTGGCCTCTACCTATTTAGAGAAGTAATTTATGGCCACGAGCATAAACTACGTCTGCTTTGGTGCCTGTAGGAGCGGTCCTACAATGTCAAATCCCTACTATATAAATGGCCAAGGATTGGCTAAGGACGTGAACTCATTTTAGAGGACATGATGGACTAGTGTGAACCACTTACACTTTTCGCACTCCCAAGCATACTTGCCACAATCCTTTATCATTGTCGGCAGTAGTAGCCCTGAAAAACCAGCTGGCGAGCCATTGATGGCCACCCAAGTGGTTACCACAGAATGCCTTGTGCATTTCAACCATGACCTTTAGAGCTTTTTTTGGGCCGAGGGACTTAAGCAATGGTCCAGAAAAGGACAGTTTGTACAGGCTTCCCCCAAACATAGAATATCATGATGCTCTCATCCTTAGCTATTTTGCTTCCGACTTATCCTTCGGAAAGACTCCATCGACAATGTACTTGAGAATGCTCGCTACCCAAGATTCTTCCTTGGGCTCGACTGAGAAGTAGGTTGCACGATTAATGCTTCTTTCTTTCAAGAATTCCACTAGGATCGATATCTTTCCTACCGAATGTACTGCTAAGGCTATATTAGGAAGGGCATCTGTGTGATTATTCTCTTTTATGGCAGCTATTTCAATTCAAAGTTTTTGAAAGGCACCAATAGTTCTTTAACCTTTCATAGGTATGTGACCATCATCGGATCTTTCGTTGTGTAGGACCTGTTCACTAGGTTTACCAGCAGCTAGAAATCACTAAAGATCTTTAATGAAGTGGCCCCAAATCTTTTAGCCAAGACGAGTCCTGCTACTAGAGCTTCGTATTCAACTTTGGTATTAGAAGCAGAAAATCCAAACCTTAAAGAGTGCTCCAACAAGTCTCCATTTGGGTTTCTCAACAGCATTCCAGCCTCACTTCCCCTTGCATTCGAGGATCCGCCCACATACAAACTCCACTTGGACCTAAAAGCTTTTGCTTTCTTTTTGATCCCTTCATCATCGATAGTTAACTCAACTACAAAGTCCATGGGGACTTGAGATTTCATAGCCATTCGAGGGATATACTGTATGGCGTACACCCCCAACTCCGTAGCCCACAATGCCATCTTGCCAGCTAGGTCAGATTTATGTAAGATTGATCATAGTAGGAAGCTAGTTATAATTTCAATTGTGTGACATTCAAAATATGGCTTGAGTTTCCGTGCTTATATCACTAGGGCATAAACCAAATTTTCCATATGCGAGTACCTAGTTTTGGCATTGAGCAGTATCTTGGTTACATAAAAAACGGGATGTTGTTCCTTTCCAAAGTGCTTTACCAGCACTGAACTCACTGCACACTCCGACACTGCCAGATATAATTGTAGCACATCGCCTTTCTCAAGCTTTATTTGGAATGGAGGCGACATGAGATACCGCTTCAACTCTTCTAAGGCTTTCTCACACTATTTGGTCCATACAAAATCCAATTGACGCTTCAAAATCTTAAAGAAACTATGAGCTTTGTCTGAAGATTGAGATATGAACTTTTTAGCTATTGGACGTCTTTATTTCACTTTGGAGATGTCATGTTCAGTAATGCTTTGATTTGATTAGGATTTGCCTTAATCCTGTGCTGTGTGACCACATGTCTCAAGAATTTCCCTGTTGAGATGGTGAAGTTGCATTTGGTGGGGTTCTGCCTCATTCAATATTTTTCTAGGACATCGAGTGTTTCCTTCAGATGTTCTAAGTGCTACTCCGCCTTTAAAGACTTGAAAAACATGTCATCTAAGTATACTTCCATTATTTTCCCTATTAAGTCTTTAAACATCTTGATTACAAGCCTTCAGCTTGTTGCCCCGGCATTCTTAAATCTAAAAAACACGACTTTGTAACAATAAATTCCTCTCTAGGTCATGAAAGTTGTCTTATCTTGATCCTCCAAGTGCATCAGTATCTGGTTATATCCGAAAAAAGCATTGAGAAAGCTTATCATCTCGCGGCCTACCATAGCTATTGATCATAGGGAGAGGGAAACTATCATTTGAACATGCTTTGTTTAGGTCAGTAAAGTTGATGCAAACCCTATTTTTTTCGTTCTTCATTTATATAACCACCATGTTTGCCAACAAGTCGGTGAAATTCAATTCGCAAATCATTCATCTGGTCCACCTTTTGGTTCACTACCCGATTTCTTTCTGACGTGAATTTCTTCCTCTTTTGCTTCATAGGCTTGAAGCTCGGATCCATATTGAGTCTATGAGTGATAATGTTTGGATCTAGCCCTGGCATGTTATTGGTATCCCATGCGAATCAATTGGTATTTTACTATGAGGAAAACGATCAGCTTCTCTCGGACGTCAATTGGTACCTCTTCAACCTGGTCTTCATCATCAACTCCAAGTTCCGTGATCAGGACCCTAAGATTATGTGATTGCTATTTATCTACTACCAATTTCCCTCTTATAGCGTCAATGTATCATGCTTGAACTACCTTCAGTTCTCTCTTTAGTATCTCAACTTTGAATCTATTCGCGAACTTCATCATTTGCTGGAAAGTCGAGACTATTGTCCTCATCTCATTAAACCAAGGTTGTCTGAGGATGGCATTGGAAATCGACTCAAAATCTACATCTATCATAGTAGAATATACGGTCACCCCTCTTGTGGACAAGGGCATCGTGACCTTTTCTACCATGGCGTTTGGCTCCCTATTGTACCTTACAAGGTTCAAACTAACTTTCTCGATCTTTGCTTCATCAAATTTCATCTTTCTCAAAGTGGACAAGAATATAACGTCCACCGAACTGCCCATGTAGATCAGGATTCTTTTTATGTAGCATCTCACGATAGTGAGCTTGATTACCAGGACATCATCATGGGGAAATGTAACCCTGTCGATTCTTGACTAGTGAAAGTGATGTTGGGCATACTGGCATATTTTGGTTCAGGTGCTCTGACTGCCGATACTTTTGCCAGTTACGCATACTTCCTCCTAGTTGCTATAGATGTTGCTCAGCAGACGGATCCCCTACATATGGTGTGTAATGAGAAATCTGCAGCCTTTTGTTCCTCAATGTTTACCGCCTGACCAGAAGCGCCTCCTTTTGTCCAAGGGCGTTTCTTCGGTCCGACATTATTAGGGGTACCTCTGTCACAAGAATCCCATTTATTCACGAACTCTTTCAAGTTCATTTTTTTGATTAGGGTCTCAATTTCCCACCTTAGCTATCTACAATTAATCTTCAGTCATATGTCCATAATCGTTATGGAAAGTGTAGAAATTGTTGTTATCTCAACCCTTTGTATATAAGGACATTTTATGGTGTGACTTGACCAATCGCTTGCCCTTCAAATGTTTAACCATGCCCATGGGGGTTAAACTCAAGGAATACTCTTTTCATGGGTTTGGGATATATTGCTCAACTGCATTATCCCATGGGACGAAATTGCGCTGCACCCTATAAAATTTCTTGTGTTAGGTTATAACTCAGACGTTCTACATGCTCTTTCATATCAGGATGTGCATTTCAGTTTTCTTCCTTGGTATTCTCTTCTTGTCCTTGCCATTTATCGTCTTCAAGCTTGATAACCTTTTGGCTGGGCACAGGACTTCGGACATCAAAGTCAGATTTTCCATTGTCAAATAGTCGTAGAGGGGTTGATATTTCATTATCCCTTTTCAGAAGGTTCTATGGCTATAGACTCATTGTAGTTTGGTACTCTGATCTTCTCTCCAATGAAGCCCTGGGTGTAACTGTTTACATTTTTTCTCTCTTTTGTGTCACCGTAAAGAGGTGATTGTCTCCCTTTTTTGGCCTCATTGAGAAACTAAACTGTCTTTGGAAAATCATTGTGAATTGACTTAAGGAAACTATTGACCTCTTCTCCAGCCTGTAGAACCAGCTAAAGGCGGGCCCTAGGCTGGTGGCGAACATTTTACACAACATAGCCTCTTTTTTATCTTTTGGGATTCCAAAGGTGTGAATGACATTATGATAATGCATAAAGTGTTCCAAAGGGTCTGCGTTTTGTCGTACAAATTAAAACTAGGGGTTGCAAATTTGGAAGGCGGAACTATATATGCTATCTAGGATGTGAAAGGTGTCTGCATCAAATCATAAACGATCCCTATTTTGGACTTTCTCTCATCGAGCCATCTCAATTCTTCTTGGACCCAATCTTTCAAATCCTCACTAGGTCGTTTCACTTCGTGTTGTAACACTTTTCCTATAATGTCGGATAAAGCTTCTTGTTCTAGATCAACATATGTCCTCTCACCACCAAGCTTCTAAGTTTGAGGGAAGGCCTCCCCGTAAGTTTGACGGCACCGACTCTGAAGACCTCCCCCGGTCTTCTTGCCTAGAAGCTTCCTTACGATTCCTTATACTCTCATAACCATGTACGGGGACATGGGATACATGATCTGACACTGTTAGGGGGCTATCAAATAGTTTTTTGATCATGCTTTCATTTGCTCATTCATGTGTGGCCATAAAAGAGTTCATTTTATGTTGTATCTCTGTTATATTAGCCCTTAATTATGAAATTTGTTGTTTTGGGGTCGCCTAGCTGTTTCATGGATTGGTTGCCATGGTGTTTCTTTACGCACTGCTATTACTTAAAATTGTAAGGTATAGCCACAAAGTCTGTGAAGAATACCCTCAATCTGGCGCGCCAAACTGTAGAGGCACATTTTTGCACTAAAACCAAAGGTCATAAAAGCACAAGATATTAAGTATTGCTAGTTTTTGCGACCCCAATTTAAGTACAAAGGAAGGTGTATTTATAAGCTTGAGGTTCCCCTTTCTTTTAAGGAAACCAGCCCACCATTCCTGTTAGGATTCATTAACTTACAAAACTAAATCACATAAACCTCGGATCTTCAAGGATTCACTTTCCTTAAGACTAAGGAAACTGAATCATAAGGATACAGTAGTTTGGAAAATACTCAAATCATATAGGATCCTGGGTAGTCCGGACGTTCGAACTATCTAGATGATTCAGATGTTCTGAGCCCCCAAACACAAGATCGGATGTACAGACCTCGCCAAACAACTACTATATATGACACATGATAAGTCCGATTCACTATGATTGAACAGACGATGTCTTTTTCAAACACATCAACATGGAAATATTTTATCCCACACAATTCATTGTTATTATTTCAACTTGGTTGGAAATGTCATCCTCTAGTATGAATAATGGTCATTCCCAACAAAGATGCCAATGTGAAGAAATAATGAAATCAAAGATTTCTCATTCGGAAAAGGATCCATATATACAAAGTATGGGAAATGTAATAATAGGAAAGTTAGTAATAATGTTTTAATCTTCATTTGACATTGAATTTTTGAAGTTAATTATATACTACCTATTTTTATTTATTTTTCTTTATGTGTAGTGTGGTAATGTTTGTGGCAGACTTGTTTGGGATGATAAGATTCATTCTATTAAAAATTGTACTTCATTGGATCATGAACAAAGAGAATGGTCGCTTAACAAACCCTAGTAGAGCCATCACGACTTCAAAAAATTTCAATCTTTGTATTAATCACACTTGAATGAAGTTTAATTATTTTAATATTTATGTATTATTTGTTATTTTATATAGTTAATATGCAATTTTTTTTTTTTACATATTTGACTATTCATATGTAGAGTTCCTAACCCAGCCACTTTCTATGGTAAATTTTTAATGCTTTCATTTATTGTATTACATTTTCCATGGAACACTAGATTTTTTACAGTACAACCAAGTAAAATAGTTGTACTGAAAACTTACTCTTCTTCTTTGTGTTTTGGACTAGGTTGACCATTTAGAAGCTTAATGTTGACTTTTTATTTGGGAATGTTTTTACTCAAACCTTATCAAGATTGGCGTAGAGGACGTCGCCACGAGTCCGTAGACTATCAGCACGCCTAAATCGGAGTTATAGATTGTAAGTTATGGTCAATCAAAGATTGTACTTTAATTCTGGGATAATTTGTTTCTATTGGGTATTTTGTTTCATTACTTTTTAGACTTTTTAATTCAAATAAAGGTACTTTATGGTTGTTTTCAATTATCATCATTTTGCTTTGGGTATTGAGAGTCTTTAAATACCTCTTTTACCCTTGTTGGTTGGCTCATTTTTTGAATTTAGAGAGAGAGAGGCACGGGGAGAGAGAGAGAAAGATATGGGTCGCACTGTAGCGACACCACCTTTGGCCGGCCATATCTTCCTCATCCAGTGGAGTTAAGACGTGTCCTTGGTACCATTGGAAAGCTGGTGTGACGATCTACACGTTTGTACCAAGTTTGATCTCTAAAAACTGCCGAAGCATGCTGAAAAACAGCCTCGAAGTCTCAGAAAAACCACCCACGGCAGCCACCACCTCTACCTAGATCTACTCCATTTTCCGGTGAGTGGCACGACATAGCCACCACCTCGAGCTTCAGACCACGCTGGAGACCTGATTTGCAGCTGGCCGAGCACCGACGGCCGCCCGAACATGTTGCCGATCCACCTCCACGCTCCATTGCTGATATGCTCCACCGCCGTCGAGTAGTGGTGCACCGCCCGTTCAGGAAGTTTCCCCTTGTGCCGGTGAAGCTAATCCAGGTTGTTCCTCCCCTTTTCTCCACCGTTAAACCCCTCAACAGACTCGATCTTTGGCCGAATCTTCCTTCTCTCCGGCGGAGCCATCGGCAGCAAGTGGGTGCTCACCACCCATCCCAACGCGTTCCTAGGGTTGTGGGCAAGCTTGTTGTGCCATCGATTTGATCCAATTTCTGTCGAATTTGGAAACACCCAATTCCGGTTGAGGTATAATCTTTTGGGACCGATTCCTATCATTGGCTGCAACGAATCTTCAAATTGAAGGTAGGTTGTTGTTCCTTGCATCTTCAATTCATTTCGGTATAAAGTTTGTTGAAATCAAACTTGAAACGGAAAAATCCATGTATTTTGGAGATTTTTGCCGATTTAGGACATTTTTGTAATTTCTGAAAATGTTGGGCAATCTTAGTAATTAGTATTTTAATCTTGTAATTGGAGACTCAAAGGACTCCTCTCTGAGCCTTTGGTTAGTTTTTCGGTAATTAAAAGAATTTTCGGTTTATTATTTTTAGGTGTTCGTACACGATCGAGGGCTGGACCAGAGATCCAGCAGGAGCACGCTTTGGATCTATGAGTGCATTTATTTTCTAAACATTTTGGGATTATATATTATTATGATTTAATCACATCTGATTTGTTTTGATTGGATTTTCTTGTGCATTTTAAATTATGCTTATTAAATATATTATATGCTGATTTAAATGGTTGATGATTTAAGACTATATATGCATTTGTGATTTTAATGGAATTCATATTTATATGAGATTTGTGTTTTAAATGGTATTTGGTGATTTATGATATTTTGGATATTTTCACAAGTTTGTAGAAAATGGTAATTTCAAAGAAAATTGTGGCTTTTGTGGAATTTAAGAAATTTTTGGGGCAATTTTTTTTTATATTCAAAATATTTGATTGTTTTCGTAAATTATTTTTAAATAGAAGATTTTGGAAAATTGTTAAAAAATAAAAGGATTTGCAAAATTGTTTAAAAATAAAAGGATTTGAAAAATTGATGATACCCCGTGATGGATGATTTTAGAAATGATTTTGAGGAGTACCACACAATATCGAGATGTTGATTGAGATGTATGATTATTATACTCGCTATTATTATTATTATATTATGCCATCCTCTGCTGCGGACACGTGTCGGGAGAGAGATGATGAGGATCCTGCCATGACGGATTTGGGACGCCGGTTCATTGTGATGAGTATACCCCCCTCTCCTTTCCTGTGACGCCGTCAGGACGCTGAGGGTCACACGACACGATACTATGGTGTGATACCGGTTTTGTTTTATATTTGTTGATTGCTGATTTTAAATTGATGGTTTTGATTTCATGGATCGTGGCCCATGGCCTTTGGTTTTCGGGTTGTGACCCACTTACTTGCTAGTTTATGAAAATGTGTTTGACAATCATTTAAATATTTATGAATTTCATTTATGATTCTGGAGTTTTGATAATGTGATTTTATGGTTTTAAATTGTTGGTTTTGAATTTATGGGTTGGGACCTATGGTATTTGGTTTTAGATCGGTTTTGGATTTAACAAATGTTTCTACTTGCCATTTAATACAAACATATTTTACAAATAGATTTAAATGTTTCTTGTTGAGATTGCATTTATGGTTCTAGTGATTGATACGTGATTTCAATGATCATTTTAAATTACTTTTTTGCCCCTAAACTGTTTTATAATGATTGAATAATTTCGGGGATAAAACCGAGGGTTTTGCGAAATGATTTTCAAAATGGAGAACTTTTCAACTGAGTGACGTGAGGTTTGAGTGAAAAATTTTTTAACTACTGAACTTATATTTTGTAGTTATCTAGGAGCACTCAAGGAGATATTTATATCTCACGTTTTGTTTTGTTTTTGTTTTTAAATTCGTTCCCTAGGTCTTAGCTACAGGTTCTCATGAGCTACCGCCGGCATCGCATCCGCACTCGACATCTGCTACTGCTTCTTTTTATGTAATAGACTCTGTTTCTTTTATTCTGTTTACTCTCAGACTTGTATTATTTATATTTTTCTGACTTTCCCACATACTTCCTAAGCTGTTTTAATATTTATTTTGGTATGACTAGTAGATCATTGTTGCGATGCATATCTTATTTACATATTTAGTCTTATTTATTGTTTTCTTGTTTATTAATCCCTCTTTCGAAGGAGGATTCTGTCGGCTACCCCGAGGGGTTCTGGTGGAATTTTCCTCAGGCAGGGCCTCTTCGGATAATCCGGAGGAATTTCCGGGGCGGGTCCTGTTAGTAAATGAAGTAACATTAACTATAAATGAGATAACATTATCCATCAGTGAGGTAATATTGTTTGTAAACGGAGTAACAATACCAAAATTTATGATGAAGTAACATTGTCCATAAATAAAGTAACAAATCCTTAAGGAGATAATATTAGTATGTTACTCCCTTTACGGACAATGTTACCTAATATATAAATAATGATATTTCATTTATGGATAATGTTATTTCATTTACAGACATGGTTGGTTCAGCACAACCATTGTACCTTAGAAAGATCTCATAGACTACTATCACTTTATGTTAATTAATAGAAGAAAAAAGAGAATATTCTTACATTTTCCTATTCACCATTATTATTATTATTATTTTTTTACATTTTTCTATGGAAAATAAAAACAACTTTGAAAAGTGTTGTTGAAGTGGTTTTATAAGAGCATCTCTAATGATGTTCGTTATTTTAAGAACATAATTTTTAAAATAAAGAGCATATAGAAATATTTTATAAAATGAAGAGTATGTTTTTTTTTTAATTTAATTCCAATAACACTCTTTATTTTTTATTTTTCAACAAATAATTAATTTATTTTAACTTCAATGTTATTTCATATATAGATAATGTTATTTTATTTACAGATAATATTATTTTATTTATAGACATAATCATTTCATTGCAACCATTTGAATAATTGTACCGTAGAAAGATCTCATGGACCACTAAAGTTAATTAATAGAAGAAAAAAGAGAATATTCTTACATTTTCCTATTCACCATTACTTTTTTTTACATTTTTTATGCAAAATAAAAACAAATTTGAAATGTTGTTGGAGTGGTTTTATAAGAGCATCTTCAATAATACTTTTTATTTCTAATAAGATATTTTTTAAAATAAAAAGCACATTGAAACGTTTTATAAATTAAAAAATATAATTTTTTATTTAACACCAATAACACTTTTTATTTATATTTTCTAATAAATAATTAATTTATTTTTGACTAATTGATTGCCACTGATTTTATATATATATATATATATATATATATATTTACCTTATCTTGCTCATTAACATCCATAGAATTTATTTAACTAATTGAATTATCAACCACCGATTTTTCAAAGAAATTTGTGAATATTCAGATGCAAAATTCTTTTATTTGTGATAATATTCCCACAATCGGGTCCAATAGCTTTTTATTTTTGCTCATATCCTTGTACTGCATCCAAATTAACATTGAGTCATACCAAGACAACGAGAATATCCTCCTCTATAGTAAAATTGTGAGCTCTTAATATTTTGGAGTTGGATTCTAGTGAAGAAAATGATTGAAATTCTTGAGAGTTTATAAAGAAAAATGGTTATTATATATTGGATCTCAGATTTAAAATTGGAGGGTTCTATTAGAATCAATATGCAGATTGTCATTACTTTGAAAGTCCATGATTCAAAAGAAAAAGAAAAAAAATTACAGAACATGAATATATAGAGTATAACCAACAAATTATTTTAGTATATATACAAATAAATATGAAATTAAATATAAATATAATTGTGCATTAAAAATTGTAGAGTAATAAACAAATGGATTAAAAGTTTTATATATAGAGAGTGAGTTTGGTTATTCTAATGTAGATAGCCAAGTTTTATTCTTTATTTTCAATTTTCAATTTAGAGAGCATGTTGGAGTTATCAAAAATAGAAATTGCTCTTTAAAATAAAAAAAAATAAAACTTTTAAAAAATGCATTGGATATATTTTAAGTTTCAATGTTTACTTAAAAAAAAAAATAAAATGAGCATTTTCAATAGTACTCTTTATTTTAAAGAATATCTCGAATAATCTTAAAATATTAAGAGTGAATTTGTTTTATTCAATTCCAATAGTATTTTCTATAATTATATTTTATTTTGAATTTTTCCATAACCAATTATAATTCATATTTTTTTCTCTTTTTTTCTTCTTCACCATAATATTTTAAAAAAATGAAATATAAAAGTTATAATTAATTAATTTAATTATATGTGTGCATAGAAAATTGTAGAGCATTAAATAAATTTATTAAAAGCTTTATACAGAGAGTCTATTTGGATCTCTATGAAAAACCAAGTTCCACTTTTTACTTTAATTTTTTTAATTTAAAAAACCAATTAGAGTTTTGATTTTTTTTTTTTACTATTTAAAATAAAGAGATTAAGCTATTAAAGATCACATTCGAAATGCTTTATGTAGCATTTTGGCAACAAAAAATTTTTGAATTTGGTTCCTTCTAAGGGAAATAATAGGGAAATTCTCAAATGAACTCCTTTGTTTGAGGGGTTTATTGAAACCTCTCAAAAAAATTATATAATATGAATAAAAAATTACACATTATAAACGAAAATTATATATTATGGATACAAATGATTTATTATGGACAAAAATTACTCATTATAGACAATATTATTCATTATAAACAAAAATTACTTAATATAATTTTTTTTTTTACATAAAAGCAGCATGAACCCTGTTAAATTATAAAAGGATTCACTTGAGTCTCACCCGTAATAATAAGGTAACCATCGTGATCTTTTAACTCCATTGTCAATTGAAATAAAATGTTCAGAAATTTACACAATGAGAAACTGTCTGTAACAATAAATGACAGAAGGAAAATGATACATAGAATGGAATATTATTCCTCGTGTGAATAGTTTGTTAACATGGAATGGAAGTTTATGCCATCAAAGGTCGAAACATCACCTTTTACACTTGCTTTTGCTTCGGCTCATCTTCACTAAAGCACCGAGCAACATTGGTATGCAAATCCCTCTGCACATATCCACTTCGTGTCCTCCTCTGGATACATCAGAATGTGCACGTTCTCTGGCTATCCTCCCCTGTTCTTCAAAGCGAAATGAGTTTGCAAAATACAAGCGTCCTCTATTGGCTGGTCTAATTCCAATTAGCCGCCCCAATGACACGCTGTGGTCTTGAAAGAAGGATGCTGTGGACTGCTTGATTTTTCACAACCACCAACACCAAAATATAACAATTAATTAGGAGATTAAGAGAGTGTCATCATGCACATATACAAAAGTTTAATTTGTTTTTGTTTTGAGATATAAGGGATACACAATTAGTTGGGATTACCTCGGTTTCAAGGTTGGAGGACGAAAAGGAGGAGAAACTAGCAGAGGGTACATGCAAAGAGTAGGGTTCTACAGCTGCTGGAAAGCTTTCCACGACTCTAAATCTCATGTTCATAATCTCAAGCCCAAGTGGCCATCCATTAGGCATCTCATATTCCTGGATGGTCACTAATTTAATTTGTAAATTTCCACTTGTTATGAGTCTTTATTATCAATTATAAAACATTCAGGACATTCACACCCACTCTTGTACAAAATGAGCTCATATCCAAAGGAAAATATTTGGTTTCTTGTTAACCAGATAGCGGAATCATCATTTTTTGCATCTAGAATAAACCTTATTGCAGAATAATCGACTCTCTTTTATTCTAATTGCGACTGGGTAATTTTTTTATTTTATTTTATTAAAAAAAAAAAAACCAATATCTCAAAATGTCAGAAAGGAAAGAAAAGGCTCTTAAAGGAAATTAATCTAAAAAAAGTTTACAAATTCTAAAAATTTTTACTAAAAAAAGAAAGGGGGTTCAAAGATAGATAGAATTAAGTTTTGCTACAAGAATTCTGTGCATGTAGGATTCTTGATCAAGTATTCTTGTATTAATGACTGAAAAATGCTTAAAAAAAAAACAAGCATCTTGATCAGAATGTCTCAAAATTTCAAGTGCTTTGCAAGTTGGTGGATGGTGCAAAAAGAAGTTTCAAGACTCCTATAGATATTAAAGCGCCATATTAACCAAGCTAGAAGCAACTAGTTATAGAAATAAATTTTGCATCAGTACCGCCAAAAGAAAAAAAAAAAAAAAGGAAAAAAGAAAAAAGAAAAAAAGGGGCCTCTTTCTTATTACTCAAAAGCTGAAAGAGGGAAGCAGGGAATTAGGAGGGTCCACATGATAGCAGGTATGTGTACCTCTATTGATATATGTTAGATCTAAGATTTTTGTCCCTCTATTGTATGGCTCACATAATTTTTTCTTCACTTTATGATTTATGAACTAATAGGACAGATCCACTGGGAAAAAAAGTCAATCCTTAATGATTATTTAGATACACTAATCTGCTTTTACTGTCTAGTGTCTACAATAACATTCAAGTCATGCAGTCCTTGGTTTATTGCTACTTAAACCATGATCCTAATCAGAAATATTTACCATGGATTCCTTAAATCGTCGTAGAAACAAAATTTCTTAAGATTGTCTTTCTTCTACAGTAATTTGTAACTAAGTAGTAGGTTAATTCCAAGGGCCACATTTTCCAAGGAATTCATTAACATTCCACTTAAACTGGCTTATTAAAATGGAAAAAAAAGGGGCGGGCGGGGGTCGTTAAACAGGGAGTTATCATCACCAAAAAGTTATGCAGCAGCCTGGAAATCGAAGCACTACAAATATGGTACCAAGCATGTTTTCTCAATAAAAAAAAATAAAAATAAAAAAACCTACCAAAGATCAAATTACTTGAAGCATATTACGAAGCCAAACTAGAAAATAAATCCTTCAGTACCCAAACAATGAAAACGACATATGTATATAACTTCTAGAATAGGAACAATTAAGAAATCCAGAAGCAGCCAACCTCTCTCATATTCTGGACAGAGTATCAAAAAACACCAGAATAAAACCAAGAGAACCAGGAGTAAATTAAATTGATTTGGTATCTAACATATAGTAATACCAATAATACAACATAGATTCACCAAAAAAAAAAAAACAATACAACATTATTACCTCCATGACTACGGCGTCAAGTTCAACAACATCAACTGAGAAGAAACAAAAGATGGTGATCACAGGTAACCCACAGAGTCTAAAAGGGCAAAAACAAAAATAAATTGGAACGAGCTCTTTTTTTTTTATGAATGTTGGAAGTCACTCTCTGATATATGAAAATGGAGTTGTTTATATTCTTCCTTAAAAAGGACTACATTATACATTAATTTAGCTGGGGTCCCACCTCGATGTTCAGTACCGCCTTTTATTAAATCTGGAATTTTAACAACCTATATTATTAGCAATTTGATTTCATTAATTAAAAAAAAAAAAAAAAGGTGCATTTGAAAGGTACAAAAGTTGAGGCATACAGCAAGCAGTTTATTTAAATGTTATATTATCGCCTCCCAATTTATATAATTCACCTATTGTGATGACCAAAAATATCATATAATTCATGTGTTTGAAGTGGAAGGCGCAAATAAGAATTACTACAAAAGGTTAATCTAAGGGCAAAAATTTATATATAATAGTTGTATAGATGATGAGGCACACTTAGATGTTTAAAGTGGGCTGTGCCGTGCTGGTCCGATCCATTTAAGACCCAGTTCGTTTGTGCTTGTGCTGTGTTGTAGGGGTGGGCAAAACCGTTCAAACCAAACCAAACCATTGCTTTTAGTTCGGTTTGATTTGGTTTGTAGAAGATAATAGTTTGGTTTGGTTTACTATGTTAAAAAACAGCCATTAATAATTTAGTTTGCGGTTTGGATAATTTTTAGACAAACCAAACCGCAAACCTACATTTATAATATTTATTATTATTAATAATATATATAACTAATATATATTTTTAATTTTTAGTTTGGATTGTAATATTTTATTTTAATTTAGATTTTGAATTGTAATATTTTTAATTTGAATTTAGTACTGTAGTATTAAAATTAGTTTAAATTTTGAACTACAAAATTAAATTTTAGTTTTGTAGTTATTTTGGACTGTAAAATTAAATGTCGCAATCTAAACCGTTAAACCAAATCGGACCAAACCATTTATGAATGGGTTGGTTTTGTTTGGTTTGAATAGTCCTAATGGTTTGGTTTGGTTTGTTGTTAAGCTAAATTGCCATCTATGGTTTGGTTTGAATTTTTATAAAAAAAAGACCAAATCAGACCGCGTCCACCCCTACTGTGTTGTGCCAGTTTAATTTTTTTTTTGTGTCATTATTGTACCGGTCTATTTAGTTTTCATACTATGCCATGCGTGCTATGGGCCCAAGCATTTATGTGCTCGTGCCATATTTGTGTTGGACACATATCGTGCTCGTGTCAAACACGGATCATGTCCGTGTCTGTGTTTATGCAAATTATATTTTGCACATTTTTTATAATATAAATTATATAGATGAATAAAAATTATTCAAAATAAATATTAGAAATAAATTAAATTAATAATTAAATAATATATTTTATTTTTTAATTGGTAAATAACACAACAAGTATTTACAACTAAAAAATAAAAAAATGTATTAGTAGTTTTATTTTATATGTTTTATTCTAAATCAATATTCGAATTTAAATTTACATTTGATAAATAATCAATTAAGTTATCCATTCAATTTTGAACTTTAAATTTTAATAAAGTAATTTTGCATAGCTTATTACTGTAAAATAAATATTTATATAATATATTTTATATGATAAATTATTTATTATTGTTTGGATTCTGCTAAGTTGTATTTTGCCTAAATTGTTAGAATGTATGTCCGTGTAGCTTGTCATGTGCTTGTGTCGTGCCTGTGCCATGTTTAGTCTGTCAAGTGCATGTGCCGTGTCTGGCCCATTATAAACTCGTGCCGCGTCAGGTACGATACATTAAGTGCTTCGTGCTAGATATGATACAGTTTATAATGTGCCGTGCTTGTGTTATGCTCAATTTTAATGTGCTACGCTCGTGTAGCCCGCCCATTTTTACACCTCTAGACACAACAAACTACTAATAAATGAACATTTAATAAATATTTTATAAGATCTATATGTTTTATATGTGATTAAATTTACATTGTATTATATGTGATTAATAGATAGAATAAAAGATGATACAATGTGACTCTCAGAGCAATTCTAATTGAATATAAATAGTTAAAATTAATACGTAAATATATATATATTTTTTAAAAGATAAAACCAAAAAGAAGATATCATTGGGCCTAAATATGGAAGGAAATAAAAGGATTTGTTGAGCAATCTATGCCAACTTTTGGTGCTAATTGGCGAAGGGTTTAAGTAAAGTAGGACATTTATTTGTTTATTTATTTTATTTTTATGAATAGGTAAAGTAGGACTTTGATGTGTTGTTTTGAAGTAAAAAGAACATAACCCAACACAGCGACAGGACTTTGACTCGTTTTATTGAATGCTGATCTTTAATCAGGAAATTTTTTTTTTTTTTTTCATTGGCATTCCCGATCAATGTGTCTCGAACTCAGGAGGTGGCTTTGTTAACGATGTCCAAAGCCAACAAACTAAGCTAAAGGATTTTAATCAGGAAATTTATACTTCGATGGAACCATATTGTCAAATTTGATCATGTCATATAAATCAATTCTAAAAGTAGGATGCTAAAACTATTATTCTTAAATTGAAAATTAATCTATCAGTATTTAAAAAGTGTGTTTTTTTCTTTCAAAAAAAATATTAGGTATTTGATTTTATTATTAAGATGACACAATATAATTAAATAAAAAATGACCTAATTTATTTCTAAAAAATGGAGATGCTCCTTGTGCTCATCCAAGCAACTATAGATCTCACTAGTTGTAATTGTTATGAAAAATGAAAACGATGCTCCAAAAACATTAAGAAAAAACTGATGGGTTTGATGGATATAAATTTGATATGCAAAGTAATTACAGTGAATTGCCCCGTATTGAATACAATATATGAAGGGTGATGGTCAGTAATCAATGTGGTTGGGAAATAAAAGGGGAAGGTGAAAGAGTTTAGTCAATAAGGAATAAATAGCTCAAGCAGGTCAAGTGGGACCAAAAAATGTCCGAATTTATTTCCAAACAGGTGGCAAACAATGTATTCACCAAAAAAAAAAAAAAAAAAGGTAGCAAACAATGTTACACTCAAAAGTAGTGTTTAGGTTGCTAGCTAGCTCTCTCAACTCTCTCAGATCCTCCTGCGATGCCGACACTGCTTCTTCCCTCAAAATCTCATTTTACACGGCACTCTTCCGCTCCTTTATTCCTGCATAGATTCCGTGCTTCTGCAGTTGACTTGCTCTTAGAGGTGTAAAATTGGGCCCGATTGCACGAGCACGATACAAATACAGTATATTAAAATTGAGAACAGCGCAAACATAATACGTTACGAACTTTGTCATGTCAAGCACGAAGTACGTAATAGACTGTGCATGGTACGACACGAGTCTAAAATAGGTTAGGCACATCACAGATACGTGATAGGCTAAACACGGCACATGCACGTGACAGACCAAGCAAGACATAGACTAGGCATGACACAAACATATGTCAAGCCACACATATATACATTCAAAAATTTAGCCAAAATACAAACTTCACATAATACAAACAATAATAAAAATATATCATATAAAATTTATTATATAAAGACTTATTTTACAATAATAAACTTTATAAATTATTTTATTAAAATCTTCACATAGAAACAAATAAATTTATTGAAGTTATTTCAATTAGTATTGAATCAGCGAAAAACAAGACTAATACCATACATTTTAGACGGTCTTATATGCATGAAAGACTGTAAAGTGAAAGATCTAGAGCTCAAAATTAGAACGACGACTTAGTTGGTTATTTCTCAAATGTAGATTTAAATTTAAATATTAGTCTAGAATAAAATATATAAAATAAAACTATTAATATTTATGTTTTTGGTTGTAAATACTTACTGTGTTATCTATCAAATAAAGAATAAAATATATTATTTAATTGTTAATTTTTTTTTAATTTTTTTATTCAAAATATATTTAATATTATAAAAAATGTGTAAAATATAATTGGCATGGACACAGGTACGAGTGTTTGACACGAATATGACATGTGTCCAGCACGAACATAGCACGAGTACATAAATACTTGGACCCATAGCACGCATGGCACGACACGAAAATTAATGGACAGACAAGAGCACAATTCAAAAAATAAATGAACTAGTACAAGCACGACACAAGCACAAATAGACTAGCTTTCAAATGGACCGCACTAGCACAACACGGCCCACTTTACACCTTTACTTCCTGCATTGCACTCGCAAATGACTTTCTAAAAAATCATTATTTGTAGGTGTGTAAATTTAAACTATTTAATTTAGTCTGAGTCTAAAATGTTAGGTTTGATGAGTTCGGGCTAAGCTTTTTAAATTTTAATAAAAAATTATAAATTTTATATTTCAGATATAATAAATTTGATCTTGTTTATATATTAAATAAATAAACTATTCAATTGCATAGTAATTTTTAAGATTCAGACCAATAGTTGTTATACATATATATATACATAATATAGATAATTAATTATTAATTTTTTATAAATTTTTTATTATTTTGATGTGGTTTATAACTTGGACTAATGATTATTTAGACATATAAAAAAATTAAAATAAATTATATCGAGCTAAAATTTGGGCCGGCCCAAATTAGCAGGCTTCAAGCTCGCCTAACAGATAGCCAAATGTGTCGGGCTTCATATCGAATCTGTAATAAAAGTTTGAAGCCCGAGCTCAGCCTAAGACGAAATTGGACAGTTTTAAACTCGGGCTGATTTTGAGCCGATTTTGTTTGGGTCATTTTGATTGGATTTTGGACTTTCAGGCTTTTTTAATGCCTAATCATGTGGATGTAGAAATTAGGTAAATAATGATCACATTGACCGTTAAAAATAAGAACAAATAAAAATAAATAATTTCTTATGTGTATATTGCTTTTTCCAAAAATGTCAAAAGTGAGGATTATTATCATCCGGAAATTTTATTTAAGGGAGCATCATTGAGTAATATAAGGATATTGACAAGTTTGCACTTTGAATTTTATCTGGATTGATAAATTGCATAATAATTTTTGTTTTTGTTTTTGATATTTTACACTCTGAAGTAACAAAAGCTTGGCACCATGCACTCTCCATTTACTTTTACTTATTGAATTAGTCATGTACTATACACGTGACTTTATTTGGAAGACAAAATTATCTATTGACTGATGAAAATAATAAATGGAAGGTGCAAAGTGCCAACTCCGATAAAATTTGGGGTGCAAATGTGTCAATGTTTGCATCCGATTATAAACTAAATGTTGTATGTGTATATATGTATATATATATGAGCTAAAATTTTACTTTCCAAAATGCATGTCAAGTCTTGCAAATACTAGACAAGTACTAAATTGCATAATTTATCTCAAAATTCATAAATAGCATTATTTGCCCAATTAATGTCACCCTACGAATTTGGTAGTATACTAATACATGTTCATTTGCCCACATTTTGTACGGTATTAATATATACTACCCAATTTCTTTTGGCTTGATAAGCCAGTCATACAATGATCTAAAACATTAAAATATTGGTGCTCATCCAGCAATAAAATTTACAAAATAAATTTGTCGTAAAACTTCAAAATACACAATTACAATTTATCATAACTACATATAAACTTTGGTATGACTCTAGCTGATCCAATTTTCCATTGGTAGAGAAAATTCATTGATCATTGGTTGTCTTGATAATGTATTGACCTGCAAGCATAAATGAAACATGCATGTAAATTCCAATACTAGTAAACCAAAAAAAAGAAAAAAGAAAAAAAAAAGAAAGAAGAAGAAGCTGATAATACAAAATATAAACACAGTGATAGCTTAATTTCGTTATACTTCTAATGATGCTGCTACATCATTTGGCTTCACTCCCTGCATTACAAATAAAAAGTGATGCGGAACCCCAAACTTAAAGAAACTGTAATCTCAACACAAGAGTTGATATGGAACAAACTCTAGGTAAAAATCCGCCCTATAGCACCTTTAGATATCAAGTGTATCTAGCAACACTAATTAGAAAGCACAGAATGAAATTGAAATTCGCCACAAAGTAAATACATTTGATAAAAAGATCAATTTCCAATGCAACAAGTAGAAGAAGAACTATCCTCACTTGGAACACACAAGTCTTGTTGAAAACAAGAGTAGATTCTAAATAATCAATAATCAAAGTTGTCTTCCTTACAAGCTAGTAACCCCCTTTATATAGAGATGATGTGGGCATAATAGAGCTATATTCTACCATTAGAGTAAAAGATGATAATTTAAGCATGATGTCCAAGCAAAGGATGAAGGTGGTAATGAGGCTCAAGAGTTGCGAAGACGAAACAACGTAGTTTTAAAAATAAGCATCTTATAATGACAGTTTCGTAATTTAGCTATTTTTGGATTATAATGGCAGTTTTGTAATATTTGCTATTTTTCATATTTTATTTATTTAGGGTTAGTTTTCAGCTTTAGGTTTACTTTCTTAATTACTTTATGATCTAGATTGATTCTTAACCTAACTCTAATCTCTATATAAAGGGGGTTACTAGCTTGTAAGGAAGACAACTTTGATTATTGATTATTTAGAATCTATTCTTGTTTTGAACAAGACTTGTGTGTTCCAAATGAAGATAATTCTTCTTCTACTTGTTGCATTGGGAATTGATCTTCTTATCAAAGTTATTTACTTTGTGGCAAATTTCAATTTCATTCTTTGCCTTCTAATTAGTGTTGCTAGATACACTTGATATCTAGAGGTACTATAGGACAGATTTTTACCTAGGGTTTGTTCCATATCATCTCCTGTGTTGGGATTTCAGTTTCTTTAAGCTTGGGGTTCCGCATCAAAAAGTTACACAAAATTAGTATGTCTTATAATGAACTTGAAATAGTAACAAAGAACTTATTTAACAACTTGAACTGTGGTGTTGGTTTGGAATACATTGCATAGCCTTGCATTATACTCTTGTTGCCACGTTAATTGGGTAAATGACGCCATATACATGTATTTTGAGCTAAGAATGACTTTAGATTCTAGCAACCCAAAAAGCAGGAGAACTAGTAGATTTCCACAATATTTTGAGCTAAGAACTAAAAGATCTGAGCATTTGTGTCATTAGAAAACTCCACCACTAATCCAATCCTAAATAACAATGACATACAAACAATGAATGAACATATGATTAATCATTCCTGAAGCCATACAAAGAAAAAACCAAGAATGACCTTGAAATCTAATAACACTTAGAACCTCATTAGAAAGAACTCTACCTAACAAAAACCTCCAATAGAAAAAAAGACCAAGAAAGAGAAATAAAAAGAGCCCAAATGTGACCAAGCCACACAAGAGAATCACCAAAGGACCAAGAAAATGAAAATACAAATCCTAGCACAAAGAAATACCTAAAAAAGCACATGTATGAACTAAGAAATCATAAGAATGAATATTAACTGAAATAGATTTAATGCTAGTTGTTATACCAAGAAAAGGAAATTTCAAAGACTTCCAAAATTTTCCACACCTTTGAAGAGTCATAAAAATAAAAAACAAGTAATAAGGAATCCCCTAAGCAATCCCTGCAACAAATATGCTATTCAATAGACTTACCAATCCAATTATCTTGAAAAAGACGAACACTGCTATGTTTACCAATTAACCACAAGCATTCAGGATATAAATGTATGGGTAAATTTGAACCCTACCAACTGAGCCCAACGCATGGACTCATGGTCAGATTCTCTGACTGTTTTGATCAGCCTATTTGACTTGATTATTTATTCGGTATTGTCTGACATTCATAGTTAACTCTTGGGTATGACTTTGCAAGCGGATTAATTTTGTCTAAATCCAGTCATTATTAAGTTTAGACGTCCAAAGCTTAGAGCATTCCTAAAAAATCACTCAAGGGATGAATTCCTAATGTCATAGGTAGGAAGCTCAGTCACAGAGCCTTGTGATCCAGCCTATTAGGGTTGGGGGGGTTGGTTTTCTAGAGGGATTAGGAAACCTAAAAGTTTGAGACACTATAAATACCTATCTAAGGTATTGAGACAAGGATCATAAAATTCTAACCCCAGAGATATCACTTTCTTTCTAGCCTCCATAAACACATTTGACTTGAGCGTCGGAGTGTCTTAGGCCGGCACCAAGCCAGTGCCCCAAGATCTTTACGCTCGTTTTATTTTGCAGGTTTACAGTGGCAGACGGAGGAGCAATTTTGCACTAATACAGTTTGGCGTTTCAGGTCGGGGATATTTGCTTGAATCTTAAAGCATGAGTATACCCATAACTAAGAAAACTTTATAAAGGTTTTAATTGGTAATGGTGTGACCTTCAATATGTCAAATCCTAATCTAGAGAATGTCAACATCTCGATGCCGATTCCAAAAGATCAAATAACGGTGATGCAAATGACCATGTTGGATATGCATAAAAAGATGAACTCTTTCATCATACAAACTGAAGAATTCAACTAGACTATCATTCAGCGCCTCTTCGAGAGCCCCATGTTTGGGAGTCAGAGGCCCCTAAGGCATGATCTCTCGGTCCCCGTCATCTTGGAACACAGTCGGCCATCGAGGAGTTGCAACGGGGCACAGAGGGGAGCTGCACTGCGTGAGGCTGAAAATTGACAAAGGATGATTGAGTTGGACCCGGGGTAGGTTTAGAGTCACACTAGTTAAGCGATCAACCTACTTAGAACTAAGAACAAGTAGAGGTACGCCGAAAAGGAAAGAAAACTCAGAAAAAGAAGCATCGTCATGGCTTCTGAGACCACCCAGAAAGACAGATTGCAGAGGTGTCCACGAGCATGGATCTTTGGGTATGGAGACGAGATTAAAAAGTTGGTTCAAAAAGAGCTGAAAAGGTAGAGGTACACTCTGAGCGCAAGTTATGAAGAGATTTCCATTGATATAAAGACACCTTTCACCAGGCAAATAGAAAGTGTGGATCCCTTTTTCTATTTCAAGGTTTCAATCCTAGAACTTTATGATGGCTGTACAGAACTGAAAGAACACATCTTGCGTTACAACAGCTCGATGGTTCCACTCGGGATACTCAAGGAAAGAATAAAGGTTATGATGTGAAAGATGTTCGGCAACAACCTCAAAGGACCCGCTCTTACATGGTATTATGGACTGAAGCTAGGATCCATTGAATTTTTCGAAGATCTGTCCAAAAGGTTTTAAGTATAGCTTTTCCTCAGCATAAAGGCGAGGAAGAAACCGATCCACCTTTTTTCTGTGGTTCATCGCATAGATGAAATTTTGATTTCTTACACCTAACATTTCAACAAGGAGATACTGGAGGTAACAAACTGTCGTGACGTAGGGGCGATATATGCGTTTAAGAAAGGTCTGATTAATGAGACTCCATTTTACAACTCTCTAACCATGAGGACACCAACAAAGATGGTCGATGTTCTGAGTCGGGCATATGAATTCCTAAAGCTGGAAGATGACAGAAGGATGTCGGGAGGGGATAGGCCTAAGGAAATGTTTGATCAGTGTAGAGACATAGGAAGAAACATGTCGGTAGTAGAGGTATCTGAGCATCAAAATTGTTCAGGTGGTAGAACCTCACTTAAGAGTGCCAATTCCCATGAACAGACGTTTCGTCCCAAAGTCTGCTTAAGGAAAAATCAAAGTGTCTGATCCTTTCAAGCATACAGAATTATTGTCTCCCTTTCCTATTTGGTTGAGCATTTGAGAGGTCGGAGAGACATGAGATGGCCGAACAAGATGTTTGACGACCCACACGATAGGGACAACACCAAGTATTGCACCTTCCACAATGATTACGATCACCTTACGGAGGATTGCAGACATTGGATGTGGGAAGTGATAAATAATATCGCAAATATACGAATCACACCAGGTAATAAAGTAGATATTGCGTGTGCAATACTAGTTATCAAACCGAAATGGATTAGTTTCTAATTACTTGAAAACTTAATTTAATTGTAATATTTAAGCAACCAATTGAAATTTTGAATTAAAAGACAATAAACTCGAAATTGCAAATAAATAAAATACTTGAAAATTAAATTGCAATAAAATAAAAGTGTAGAAAATAAATTATATGAATTCAAATTGCAAGAAAATTAAATTACATTAAAATAAAGTGCATAAAATTAAATAACAAGAAATTTAAATGACAAGGGAATATAAATAGCAAAGAAAAATATATAAAAAGAAATTAAAGAGAAGATATGTTTAACAACACTAGGAACTTTGCAAACATAAGAATCAATGAAAGTTATGCTAAGATTTTATTGAAAAGAGATCAAAAGACTTTGAATCAACAAAATCAATAGAGCTTGTGCTTAGGAATGTTGAAGGCTTGTCCAAAGGGTTTCAATGGAGGATGAGATATTAGGGGGGCACATCTAGGGCTTGTTGGTGACTAATAAAGGCTAAGGACGATGGTGATGATCCAAAACACAAAGAAATTGAGAGGGAGAGAGTCAAATATGGTGAGGAATGGTGAGGGATGGTGAGCGACAAAGATGATGATATATGTTTTGTGTTTGTGGCTTGAGGTTTGATGAGAAAGAATGGAATAATAGTGTTTGGGAAAGAAAAATCGATGGGAGACTTATGGTAAAGGTAATTGGCCAAGAGAGAGCAAGAGAAAAAGAAAAAAATAGTGTCAAGACTTTGAGAAAAGCCTTGGGCGTTTGTCTCATAAGGGGGCCAACATAAGGTGGTATTTATAAAAGTTTGGGCACGAATGGTGTCAAATATGGAAAGTAGGGAAACAATGATGCAAAGGCTTAGGGTTGGCGTGTCAATGAGGCTTGGTAAAGGTGTGTGGTTGCTCCTTGATGTCTCCTACCCTTGTATGGTTGAAATTGATTACGCAAAACCCTTGAATATGGCTTTGTTTTCATATATTGCAAAGGTGGCCAAATAAGGTAGTGCAAACTTGGGTAAGCAAGGAAGAAGAATGTAGTATTCTTTGAGTCTAGGTTCATGCCTTGGCCAAAATTATCATGCTTGGGTACATAGAAATTGCTTTGTCTCTTTTCTTTCCATATGTTGCATGAAATGGCCAAATATTGTAACTTTGAGTGTGTACCACATGTGCATTGATCACTTAGCACATCATTTTTCTTATTTAGCTTGATGATGGGACACTTGATGAAATAGCATGAAATGACTTAAATTGACTCTTAGAATTTATTTTGACTTTCGGAATTGCTTGAATCTTCACATGTCAACTTTTCAGGATCCAATATGTGGAAAGTTCTAAATATAGCACGTTTTAACCAAAAATTCCAAAATACAATTTTTTTCCCTCTACATAATTTTACATCATTCTTTCATAATTTGACATCTTTTTAGAATTTGAACATTAAAACTATGGAAAGTTCAATTTTTCCTTTCAACTATGTAAAATGACCAAAATATCTCTCTTTTGTGTTAAATTTGCAAAAATTCTTTTTTTACCTACAAAAGAAAAAAATAATAGAAATCAATGAATTCTGTTTAAAAAAATAAAGCTAAAAAGATAGCCTGAAAGGATGCAATTTTTAAGCTTATCAGTAAATAGTTTTGTTGTCCATAGTTTTAGAAGTAGAAAAAAAAGGGCGAACTATATGCACGTAAACTTACTTTTAAGGTAATAAGTGACACATGTATTGACATTAATATCGCCTATTATAATATATTTTTATTTTCTATTTTTTAACTTATTTATTAAAAATAAGTTGAAAAAATTATTTTAATATAATAATAATAAAAAAAGGTATGCAGACAGGAACATGGCATCCTAACTAGGGTGACACCCCCCAAAACCTCAATGCAATAATAGTAAAGACAAAATAACAAGTTATAAATAAATGGTCATAAACAACACGAAAGAGAAAACTAAATTCATAAGCAGCAAACAAAGAAAAACCCCCCAACTAGGCCTCATTAAAACCTTATACTAAAACAATCCCATTGGAAAAAACTAATACAAAGGAAAAAAAGTACCATAGTTAATTACAAAAATAATAAGAACAACCCTTTAAACATTCCGATGATGATTCGAAGCACAAAAATCCAGAATCGTCCACCACCAAATATCTGAAGACACATACAACGCAAATTTTGACAAAACTGGAATTACCTTCCCTATAAAAATATGAGTGACCTGAAAAGCAATTTGAGAAGTAAAATATAAACAAGCTGACAAATGAGCCTGAAGAAACCAAAGACCTCCAAAGACCCAGAGACTAGCAAATTAACAACAAAAAATGAATCACTTTCAAGCCAAAGATGATCCCAACCAAACCGCTCAGCAGTTTTAAAGCAAAAATTACAGCCAACAACTCAGCCACAAAGGCAAACGTAACACCCAAAGGAATAGCAAAGCAACGCTTAACAAAGTCTCGACTAGTGCAATAAATACCACCACCACCGGCCATACAAAGAGCTTCATCTATCACTCTGTCAGTGTTAACCTTAATCCAACCAGCACTAGATAAAAGCCAATTAACCTAAATAATTCTAGGAGCCTTTCTGTAACCCCCTTGAACCCCCAACCAATGCAAAAGAAAAAGTTCATCCATAGAGTTCCACATAGAACCTTTCTGTAACTGATTGGCCTTTTTAATAGCCTGATAAATAAAAGTCAGAGTCTAAACAAAAGGAATCAAAGAACTTTCAAAATAAGATTGTTTTCGGACATACCAAATTGAGGAAAAAATGAGATAATAGCAACCCTCCAAAGATTAAAAATCTGGCTACTCAACTGAACCTCCATGGCATGTAGGAACAACTCTAAAATAGACCCACACCTAAACAACTTAACACCAAAAATGGAAGATTGCCAATCCCAAAGGGCCAAAGCATAAGGGCAAGTAATAAAAAGATTAGAATAAGTCTTTGAGTGATGCTTACAGAGATAATAGCGAGAAGTAAAATTGAAACCACAACGATACAAATTCTCATCAAGCAAAAGTTTACCATTAACAAGCCGCCAAGACAACATCGAATGAGATGGAAGAATAAACAAATCCCAAATCAAACAGATCCAACAAGGAATAGAGCCATCCAAAGAACAAAGAGAATAAAATGCATGCCTTTAGAAGAAAGTTGACCATCATTAGAAACTTTCCAAACTAAAGTATCATAAGATGTGAGATCCACTTTAGTTTGCTCAATTAAATCATTAACTTGAGGAAAATAAACTTGAAAGAAGCTAGGAATGTTCCACATACCGTCCAAATTCAAAAGAGATGAAAACAACAAATCAGAATCCTTAATAAAGCGAAACAACCTGTTAAGCAGCACCCTAACCCAATTATCCTGCCAGAAACATATCTTTGAATACTTGCTGAAGATCCAACAACTCTAATAAGATAAAACACCATAAAACTTATTCATGGTTGGCCAAATAGTAGAAGAGGCATAAAAATTAAAATTTAACTTTCCCAAGTACCAAGCTCGTAGAAAATTGAACATAAAAGAATAACGAGTCATAAACTTCCAAGTATGTTCAGCAAGTAAAGCCCTATTAAAAGAAGATAAATTCTTCAAACCCAAACGCCCCCACTTTAAAGGGTAGCAACACTTGTCCCAAGCCACATTAACAACCTTTTTGATAAGAATAGAACCTGTCCAAACAAAGTTTCGAATGGAAATTTTTAAAGAAGAATGCAATTCCTAAGGTCATGTGTAAATCATAAAGGAATGAATGAACATGGAAGTAATGATAGAATCAACAAGACAAACCTGAGTAGCGAGAGAAAGAGTATTGCCTTTCCATGACTCTATATGAGCTCTAATCTTGTCAGCAATAGGAAGCAAATGAGCAATGGTAGGCTTTCTTTTGAATAGCGGTAAACCCAAATAAGTAAAATGGAAACTGCTAATTTTAATACCAATTACATTGACACGATTCTGCTGTCGTGCAGCAAAAATAGACTGGCCAAAAAAAAAATTAGACTTTTCCCAATTGACCAATTAACTAGATAAACAACCATATAAATTAAAAACATCCACAATAACCCAAAGGTTTCAAATAGTGCCCTAACAAAATAGCTAGACATCATCAGCATAAATGCATTTAAGGAGATTGAACACCCTGAGAAGAAAGCATAGGCAACAAAGAACCAGATGCAACCAAAGTCGAGCAATACCGACTAAGAAAATATTTTGCAATATCGAAAAGAATAGGCAAAAGTGGATCACCCTACCTAACCCCATGAAAACAAGAAAAATACCCCTGGGGGAGCCATTAAATAAAATAGAAATATGGGCTGATTTGAAAATAACTTCAATCAACACACAAAACTGAGGGCTAAATTTGAATCTCTCCAAAATCTTTAATAAAAAGCCATCTCATCTTATCAAAAGCTTTTTTTTTATATCGTTCTTCAAAGAAACATTTCCCGAAAACATCACTTCTGCATTAGATTCACACAATCATAAGTAACATTAATACAATCTTGAATTTGCCAGCCCCGGATAAACCCAAATTGCTTAACAAAAACTAGCAATAAAAGCCTAACAATTTGCCAAAATCTTTATAATAATTTTAAATAAAAAAATACTCTATCACTATTGGCTAAAACTTGTCAATGGTGCAAGCATCAGATACCTTGGGCAACATGATCGAAAAACTAAAGTTAAGGCAAAAACCCTATTTGTAAGAAAATTTGAATTGCCTTAACCACATCAAACCCAATAATATGCCAACAACGATAGAAAAAAATCTAAAAACTCATCAGAGCCTAGAACACTAGGAAGATCCATATCAAAAATAGCATTACAGACTTCAAAATATGTAGGAGTAGTAAAAAGACTACAGTTGTCATCATCAAAAACCAAACTCGGAAGCACATCTGATAGGCATAACAAGTTACTGATTTTATACCATATTTTATATTGGATTTTAGCTGGTTTTGAATTAATTGTTAATAAAAAGTACTGAATTATTGTATTTTTTCAGTTTCTAGAGAAATAAAGGAAAATGCTGAAATTTATTGTATTTCTGCGCAATCTATACTGAGAAAATCATATCTGGAGCTAAACTTGGAGGTTTTGTGTGATTCTAGTTGAAAATGATTCTTGATTCATTAAACTTCAATGCTGTTATGTTTCATTGCAATTGGATTAGCCAATCAGTACCAGTTTGATTTACAAGATCAACATTTTCAACAGTTACAGCAGACTTACACTCTTTTCGAGAAATTGGAATTCGAATGCCTTTCTGATGTCCATTTTATGCTATCAAGATATTCTTGGAAGACATAGATCTAATGTTTTCAACTAGAATCAGTGAATTCAGAGTTTATTTGGTCATCCAAAGTGTACTTGGAATCTGCCTGACGTACATTGAAGATATAAAAGGACAGTGTCTTTGCCTACTAGGATGACACCTATGCATGGACTGCCACATCATCACTCTCTAGCCCGGTGTACAATTATTGCCACATCATATGCAACATGGAAGGTCAGATTATTCTAATTATATTAATTGGAATAATAATTAGTGAAGGAATTAGAATTAGAGAGAATTTGGATTCCTAAAGGGATTTGGATTGTTTCTTTATCTAAGTGTGAATGTGAGGCACCAATGACCTAATTAAACCCTAGAGGGCCGACCATATGGAGGAATTATGGGAGATTTATTTTTGATAATATAATATCTCCTATTAGATTGGAATATGATCTAGGGTTAGATAATAACTCTAGGGTTTTCCTAGTTTACCTAGTAGAACCTTTCCTATAAATAACATGCACCTTGAAGCATTATAGTCACTCACCATTCAGCCAACACGCACCATTTGGCTATTCAACCATTCCACCAATTCTCATGGCATGTAGGTCTAGAGTTCTAGGTTTTTATTTGAGTTTTTGAGGGTTTCTACATAGAAGATTTCGGTTATACTAGTTCTTGATCAAGGAGGATTTTCGGCCAGCACTTGTGAAGGATCTCAACCTTGTTCTTGAAGCATATTTTGTAGAAGCAAGAGAAGGAAGATTGGAGACCAAATTTGATAGCCATCGACTATTGTATTTGTTTCTCTATTATCAATTCTCTTTGTTATTTGATTTATGTTTTCTTTAGAATATTTGATGGCTTTTCTTAAGAATATGTGTAACTAATTTTCTATAAGGATTATGATGTAACCTTATTATGACTAGTTAATTTTAATGCATGTTTGATTGATTCATATTCATGGTTAATATTTCATTGTAGTTCTTAATGCTTCCATGAAAATGTGGAGAGATCTAGTATTATATTGGCTTAGGAATAAGGGATATAATATGGATGGGCAATGAAATACATGGCTATAGGAATATTGCATGCCTTAGTGACAACTTTGACAAGAGCTTATTGGGTTTGCATGTCTTAGGGCTTAAATTTTGGTATTTAGATTAGGAATAATTAAATACCTTGTGCTTGCTAGAACAGAATGCATTGCGGAATCAACTTCTAGTCACTTTTTGTCAGGGGGTTAACCTTATGAATCTATCATGCATTAGGGCTAAATAGGAATAATAGTGTTGAAGTCATATCCTTGAACTTTCTCTTGCTGCCATGACTTATTTTTACAATTGCTTTCATTTTAATTATTGCTTTGCTACTCAATAACAATCAACCAAACAAACAAACTGCTTTTACTTTTATTAATTTGATTAACAATTGATTTACTTTCAAAATTAGAGACATTATTTCTTGTGGGATTGATATCGGTTTTCTCATAGAAACCACTTTATTACTTGTTGATTTGTGCACTTGCGAGTTATCAATTTTTACCACAACAAGTTTTTGGCGCCGTTGCTAGGGAATAATTATTTATAGTTTTGATTTAAATTTATTTCTGATCAAATTTCTTTTGTTTTTAGTTTAATTTTTAGTTTTTGTTTTTGTGTAGGTTCGGGTTTAGCCATCAAAGGACAACAATTAGAGAGCATTATTGGATCTAAAGCAATTCAATTTGAGTTTGAAAAATGAGGTAATCGAAGTAGCTAAGTAGTTAATTTCAATTTTTGTGTGTTTAGGTTTTATATTGTTTTCGGTTTTTGAAAAAAAAAAAGTTATTTTATTTGAAAAAAAAATTGTTTAGGTTTTATAGTGTTTTATTTTCACTTTTATTTTTGTTTTTAATTTGTTTTGCTTGTTTTTTTTAGTTTTATATTGCTTTAGGTCTGTGTTTGCTTTGATTTTAATTTGTGACGACCATGATCTGGAGCCAGAGTATGTGTGGGCGGGTGCAGGGCACTGGCAGGCTACCTTACTGGTAGAGCCAGAGTAAGTGTGGGCGGGTGCGAGGCACTGGTAGGCTACCTTACTGGCAGAGATCGGTGTCAAATCCCACATCGCCCGGGTGTGGAAAGGGGTCATGTGGTAATGGTTCAAATGTAAAGTGAGCACTCTTTTAATAATCAAGGCCTTTTCAAAGCGTTTGGCTTCAAAGTTGGAAGAACTCTGGGGTTAAGTGTGCTCCAGTGGGAGCATTCCTGTGGGTGACCCCTGGGAAGTCTAACCAAAAACTCCATACCGTCTAAAGTGCATTGGCTAAATTGGAGACAATATTGGTTGGAGAGAGAGTGTGGCGTTACAAATTTGGTTTGCATTTAGTTTTAATTCTTTTGAGTTATTTAGTTTGTTTAACGGTTTTTAGTTTCTTTTGATTTTTAGTTGCTGTTTTTCTATTTTTTAGTTTAATTTTCTGTTTTTTGTTTGTCTTTCTATTTCTTGTGTGTATTTTGTTTTATGAGTTTACCTTTTAAAATTCTGAACTGTCTGAGAGAGATTTGAGGATGTTACGGAGAAGCGAAGTTAGAGACTTTGTTTAGTAATACCGAAAGGGAGGATAACATGGAAAACCAAAGTAACCCAGTAGTTCATGAAGTTTCTAATAATCAAGGTTATAGGACTATTAGGGATTATCCTGCACCTAGAAGGGTTGAGGATATGTCATGTATTAAGAGACACCTATTGATGCATCTAGCCTTGTAGGTTAAACCTATTACCATGTCTATGTTCAACAATAACCAATTTGGAGGGTTACCTAGGGAGGATCCTAACCAACATATATCGAATTTATGTGATGTATGTGAGTTAGTAAAATACAATGGAATTACTGAGGACACTGTTAAACTTAGGTTGTTTCCTTTTACCTTAAGGGATAGAGCTAAAAGTTGGTTACAGTCTTTACCTCCACAAAGTATTATTACTTAGGATGATTTAGCTTTTAAGTTTTTGAATTAATTTTTCTCACCTATTAAAACCACCAAGCTTAGGAATGAGATAAACACTTTTCACCAATTAGATGGAGAGTCTTTGTATGAACTTTGGTAGAGGTTAAAAGAATTACTTAGGAAGTGTCCACACCATGGGATGCCCATATGGAGTCAAGTCCAAACATTTTATAATGGGTTGAATTATCTAACAAGAAATAATGTGGATGTTGCTACAGGTGGTGCCTAGCTAAATAAGTCTAAGGAGGATGCATACGACCTATTGGAAGAGATGGCGATCAATAATTTGCAATGGGAAAGTGAAATGAGCCAACATCCTAAGAAGGTCATGGCTGTCCATGAAAAGGATAAGATAGATAAATTGAGTAGAAAAGTTGCAATTCTCACAAAGAAAATTGAGACCTTGGGTTCCAACAATTTAAATAATATTTCAAATATTTCTAATTTTAGTTGTTGTGAATATTGTGGGGATAGCCATGAAAGTATAAATTGTCAATTAGGAAATCCTATTGAAACTAATGATGCTAATTTTGTAGGGAACTTTTGACAAGGCAATAGCCACAACAACCCCTTGTCCAACACTTAAGATCCAGGATGGAGGAATCATCCAAATTTTTTTGGAGAGACAATTCAAATACCCAAAGAGGAAAACAAAAAGGAATCTATCATTCCATCTCAACAACACCAACAATTCCAGTCCTCGAATTTCCTAAAAAATTCTCAACCTCAAACTCAAACTCAACCTCAATCTCTATCTCATATTGTATCTTTACTTGAGCAATCTATGATTAAAATGAATGAAACTTCTAGTGCTTTTATGTAGGAAAAAAAGGCAGCAATAAAAGGACTAGGGATGCAAATAGGGCAACTCGTTCAAGCTATTCAAAGAACGATGGGCACTCTTCCGAGTCAAACTGAAATAAATCAAAAAAAGGATGTTCAAGCGGCAGAGCTAAGGAGTGTAAGAAGGTTGGAGGAGCCCCTTCTTACAAAGGAGTCTCAATGTGCTCAAGAAAAAAGAATTCCATGCAAAAAGGTGACAATCAAATTGGAGGAGAGAACCATGAAGCAATCGGCCAAAGAGGAAAAATGTCAACCAATTTTTTAAATTGTGGCCAAAATTGAATGGTTGGAGGAAGAAGATCCAGAGGAAGATAGCTGGACTTAAAATGAAGAAGTGGAAGGAAAAAGAATAGTGGAAAGAGAAATGTCCTTGGAAAAAGAGAAATTCAGAACCCAAAGGGAGGTGGTGGCCGAATTAGTAAAGGAAGATGCCATGGACTTGGATAAGCCAATTGAAGAATGTGATATAAAAAGCGTAGATTCTAATGATATTGGTGAAGAAAGTGAAGAGGTTGATATGCCTGAGCATCTTTTCTTAGAAGAGGAGAACAAAGAAAGGATGAATACATGGGATAAGTTGATTGAAAGTGGTGCTTTTAATGAAGATGACTTTCATCCCGTGTATGGCCCAAATCAGCATACGAAGGTTATACTTTTATTGATAAAAAAGTAATTGCTGATCAGATTAGGGAGAGAGAGGCCAAAAATAGGATACAATAAGAGGGAGAGAAAGAAGAAGAAAGTGACGAATACCAAGAGTTTCCAAAGAAACTACAAGATCCTGGAAAAATTACTTTTGATTGCAAAATAAAAAATGTTTAATTTTCTAATGTTTTATGCGATCTTGGTGCTGCCACTAATATTATGCATTTTTTATTTGCATGAGTTTAGGTTATAGATGGCTTTGCTCAACCAATGATGATATTATTTTGGGTGACAACACTTATGTTAAAGTTGAAGGTATCTTGGAGGATGTTCGCATCAAGGTTGGATCTCTTGAGTATGTGATGGATTTTAGAGTGATAAAGATGAAGGATCATAATGCTTCATTGATTTTTGGTAGGCCTTTCTTAGCCATCAGTAGGACTAGGATTAATTTAGAGAAAAAAACATTGGAGCTACTAAGTGAAGATGGCCTTACTAAAAGAATATTTTGTATGGATAAACCTTCATTAATAAAAAGAAAAGATAAAGAAAAGATGTCTAGAAAGATAGAAGACCAAGGAAGATTTGACATATCTTATCATTGGTATAACTAAGTTATCTAATTGCCTATGTGATTTGGTTGCGTCTATTAATGTTATGGATAATAGTATTGCAAAGAAACTAGGTTTGAAGTTGACACCAACTATTATGACAGTGAATATGGCCGATCAAAGCCAAAGGAATCCTTTAGGGATAGCCATGAATACTAGGGTGGAGGTTGGTATGTTTTCTTTCTTAGTTGATTTTGTGGTATTTCATGAGAGTAATGGAATAATTTTAGGGCGCCCATTTTTAGCTATAGGCAAGGCAAAAATAAATGTATGCAAGGGTACTTTAAAGTTAAGACATAGTTCTAGAATAGAAAAGTTATATATGTATGAACCAATGAAATCTAAAAGACTCAAGCTTATGAGGCATACAAGGGAGAAATCACTTTGGGGACACTAGGTGATGGAGGCAACCCAAGAAAGAAACCAAGATGAGCTCCACAAGAAAGTCAAGCTAAAGACTTGAAACAAGCACTTTTTGGAAGGCAACCCAAAGTTTTAAATTTCTTATTTTATTTTTAATTTCTTTTTAGTTGTTATTTTTTGTTTTAGGTGTCAAAGAAGAGAAAATCAAAGGAGAAGCATAAATGGGTAATCGGCCTAAAGGGAGCTTTATAAGCTTAGAGTTTGCATTTCATCAAATGGGGAAGCTTTCTTTTCCTTTACTCTTTATTATGTTTATTTTATTTTATTTTAACATTAAGATCTATGTTCATCTTAATTTGGGGGTGGTTCTTTTTGTTATAAAGTTTTCTTCTTTAGTTTTATTTTTAGGTTTAGTTTTTGAACTCTTGATTTTTGCTTGCTGAATTTTTTATTTTAGTGGTGTTTTTAAATATTTTGATGAGCCTATGATAATAATATGGTTGTGAATAAATTGATTCTTAGGTAGTGGAATTGTTTTTGTGTATTCTCTAATGCCTAAATTTAAATTCACATGTTGTTACTTTCAAAATCATTTTGAGCACTATGTCAAATATGCATGATTTAGATTGTATTTTGAAGAAGGTTTGCATTAATTTAGAGTGATTATTTTTGAACTCTAGAACTTGCATAATTATTGTTTGAGGCGAAATCCTAGAGAGATGCATTACTTTGAATATGATTTAGGCCATTTTTGTTTTTGAGTTAGAGTCTTTCTAGCCTACCTTTGAAATATTTATCCGTTAGTACCATGTTTGAGCAATTTTTAGATGCATAAAAGATTGCACATTAGAGCCTTTTTGTTCTTTAAACCACATTAAATTACCTTTTTGAGCCTAAATATATTTTTTCTACCCTATAAACATTATTAAAGAGAGCTTGCGTTGAGTTGAATATATGCTTATAAATTTGTATTTGGTGGAGAAAAGTATAAAATAATTTGGGGGTGGTTGATAATGGTGAAATTTGGCTATTATTAATCTTTGATGTGGAAAGAGAAGTTTGGGCAAGGTATGAAAAAGAACAATTTAGGGGTTAGAAGGAAAAAGAACAAAAATAGAAAAGAAAAAAGAAAGTGAAAAGAGATGTTGAAAGGAAAAAAAATGTTGGGAAAAAGAAAAAAGTTTTGTGGAGTTTGAAGGAAGGGAAGAAGAAAAGTGTATTTGAAAGGAGAAAACAAAAAGTTCCATAAGCATATTATTCATAAGTTTTCTTTCTTTGAAATTTATTTTCCTATCCTTTTGTTTCTTCTAACCATTACCCTTTAGCTTTTACATTACAAGCTTATAAAGTCCTAATGATTCAAGGTAATGCATTGATCTACATAAGTGGAGAGAAATTAATTATTTTAAGCATATGGTGGTTCATACTTTACAATCTCTATTTAATGTGGATTTATTCAATTGCATCATATTTAGTGTATTACTTGATTTTGTACACACACTTTGAAAGTGATGATTATGCTGAATAGAAGATAAGGTATTGAGTTGCACGATTACTTGAAAATTACTTTTGAATTAATTTGATTATGCAATCTTTGCGGCACCTCATCAAGTTATTTGGGCATTTTTTAGGAATTGTGTTTTTAGTTCTTTCTTTCTTTGCTAGGGACTAGCAAAGTTTAATTTGAGGGTATTTGATAGGCATAAAAAGCTGCTATTTTTATTCCATATTTGATACTTGATTTTTAGCGGGTTTTGAATTAATTGTGAATGAAAAGTATTGAATTATTATATTTTTCTATTTCTAGACAAAGGCAAATGCTGGAATTTACTGTATTTCTGCGCAATCTTTACTGAAAAAATCATATATGGAGCTACATTTGGAGATTGTAGTTGAAAATATTTATTCATTCATTAAGCTTAAATTCTGTTAAGTATCATTGCAATTGGATTAGGCAATCAGTACCAGTTTGATTTACAATATCAACAGTTGCGGCATACTTACACTCTCTTGGAGAAATTCAAATTTGAATACCTTCCCAATGTCCATTTTATGCTATCAAGATATGCATGGAAAGCTCAGACATAGACCTAACTTTTTCAAATAGAATTAGTGAATTCTAAGTTCATTTGGTCATACAAAGTGTACTTTGAATCTGCCTGACGTACATTGAAGATATAAAATGAAAGTGTCTTTCCCTACTAGGATGACACCTATGCATGGACTGCCACATCATCACTCTCCAACCAAGTGTACAATTATTGTCACATCAAATACCACATGGGAGGTCAAATTAGTCAAATTATATTAATTGGAAATTAGTGAAGAAATTAGAATTAGAGATAAATTGGATTCCTAAAGGGATTTGGATTTTTCCTTATCTAAGTGTGAATGTGAGGTACCAATAACCTAATTAAACCTTAGAGGGCTGGCCATATGGAGGAATTATGGGAGATTTAATTGTGATAATATATTTTATCCTATTAGATTGGAATAAGATCTAGGATTAGATAATAACACTAGGGTTTTCTTAGTTTACCTAGTAGAACCTTTCCTATAAATACCATGCACTTTGAAGCATTATATTCATTCACCATTTAGCCTACACACACCATTCAGTTATTCAGCCATTCCACCGTTCACCATTTCACCAATTCTCACTGCAAAGAGGTCTAGAGTTCTAAGTTTTTATTTGAGTTTTTGAGAGTTTCTACATAGAAGATTTCGGCTACACTAGTTCTTGATCAATGAGGATTTTCAGCCAGCACTTGTGGAGGATCTCAACCTTGTTCTTGAAGCATATTTTGGAGAAGCAAGAGAAGGAAGATTGGAGACCAAATTTGGCAGCCATCAACTATTGGATTTGTTTCTCTATTCTCAATTCTTTTTGTTATTTGCTTTATGTTTTCTTTAGACTATTTGATGGTTATTCTTAAGAATATATGTAACTAATTTTCTATAAGGATTATGATGTAATCCTGTTATGACTATTTAGTTTTTAAATCATGTTTGATTTTGATTCATATTCATGGTTAATATTTCATTGTAGTTCTTAATGTTTCCATGAAAAGATGGAAATATTTAGTATTATATTGGCTTAGCAATAAGAGATATAATATGGATGGGTAATGAAATACATGATTATAGGAATATTGCATGCCTTAGTGACAACTTTGATAAGAGCTTATTGGGTTTGCATGTCTTAGGGCTGAAATTTCGGTATTTAAATTTGGAATAATTAAATACCTTGTGCTTGCTAGATTAGAATGGATTGAGGAATCAACTTCTAGTCACTTTTGGTCAAGTGGTGAATTCATAATCCTTGTTTCATCAAATCCTTGAACTTTCTCTTGCTACCGTGACTTGTTTTTACAATTGCTTTCATCTTAATTATTGCTTTGCTACTCAACAACAATCAACCCAACAAACAAATTGCTTTTACTTTTATTAATTTGATTAACAATTGATTTGTTTTCAAAATTAAAGACATTATTCCATGTGGGATCTATATCAGTTTTTTCTTAGAAACCACTTTATTACTTGTTGATTTGTGCACTTGTCAGTTATCAATTTTCAACACAACAACATCCAAAGTATCCCTAATCTGTCCTAAAAGAATTTGAGTCTTCAAATAATAGTTGCTGATAAAAATCTATAAAATGCGTCTGAATACCCTTATGATCAGTGTTAACCATACCATTAGTATAAAGAGAAGTAAGAGGCTCATTAGTCTTACGAGACTGTAACAAAGAATGAGAAAAGTTAGAATAACAGTTACCATCCTTCAACCACTTAACTCGTGCTTTATCACAAAGCATCAACTCTTGATTCCATAACAAGCTATCCAAAGTGTCATGAGCTTTGATTTTTCTCTTGAAAATTAACCTCTGAGAACCCAACAACAACCATCCTATTCTGAACCTCCTACAAATGGGATACCACCTCAGCAATCTGAAGGAATATATTGCTGATAGATCAAGAATTCCAAGCTCTCAAGCCATACTACCAGCTTCAACTTCAACATGATCCTGAGCATCAAATTTCCACAAACCTTAGAATTTGAAATAGACAAAATCAGATCCAAAAAGCCATGATGATTAGTCCACATAATCTGGAACTGAAACGGCTGAGGATCCATAATCAAATCCTTCGTAAAAGGTAAAAGCAGAGGATTATGATCCGATTGACGTCTGGAATACACCTTACACATAACCTCATATAAGAAATCCAAACAAGTATACATAGCAAAGGACCTATCCAACTTACTTTCGACAAAAGAATGAACGTCCTGTCTAGCCCAAGTGAAAAAGGGACTTTGAGTGTCAATAGGCAATAGACTAACTTTCTCAACAGCAACAACGAACTCATAACAAGAAACACGATAAGGGGAAAGACCTTTTCACATAACAAGAAACATGAGAACCCATGACAGCATTAAAACCCCCAATAACAACCCATGGATAAGCCTCCAACGAAGAAAAAGTAAACAAATAAGATCAAAAAGGCTGGCGGGGCTTATAGAACACATTATATAATAATAATAATAATAATAATAATAATAATAATAATGATTTACTTAAAATGCTTGGAGAAAATGCATCACAACTAGGTTGTCACCCCTACACTTAAAGCTGAACAAGCAAGCTTTATTAAAAATAAGAAAAAGAACATATGAGACAATTAAAAAATAAAATAAAGCAACTAAGCCTCATTAAAAACAGAAAGAAAACCTCTAAAAGGAGACAACAACCAATCTAAAACAGGACTAAACATAAGCCATAAACTAAACAAATCTATAAGCCTCATAAACAGACAAATCCTCATGATAAGCTGAAGCACATAAAACATAAGCTAGAAGACCACCAAGCTTTATGCGAAATACCCAAAGCATACTTTGAAAGAATATTTGCCACTCTGTTACCTTCTCTGTAAATATACATCACTTGAAATTGAATACCAGCAATAAATTCTAGACATAAAGACCAATGCTATTGAAATCGCCAAGAAACAAAGTCAGAATGATTTTCTAGAAGCCTGACAACATAAATTGAATCACTTTCCAACCAAATATGATGACAAGCTCGAGTTCTCGCACATTTTGGGGCATGCATAACAGCCATGAACTCCATTTCAAAGGCACAAAGCTCACCAAATTGCATCGCAAAACAACCTATAACAAAATCTCTATAATTTCTAAAAACTGCTCCTCCCTCTGTTAACCTGGGCTACCCAATGCTGCCCCATCTGTATTCACTTTAATCTAGCTCGACCTTTGATAAACCCAATGAACAGGAATAATGTTTGAAGCTTTTGTAAAAAAATGTTTCTACACCAAACCGACGTGCAATAACAAAATCCTGAGCAAAATTACACACCCTACCTGTTTGCTTCAAATTTCAAATTTAATTGCACAAGAAATAAATTTAAAAGCTTTTGAAACAAGAATAAAAATCTTACATGCAAATGTCTATTTCTTGCAAACCAAATCTTATTAAAACCATAAACAATCCTAGCGATCCACAAGTTATAAATCCTCCACTTCATACTATAAGCTACCATAAAAGGATCTAAGATTCTGTCCGAAGTACTCATCTTTGTACCAAAAATTTTGCCAAGGAAATCCCACACTACTGAAGCATAATGACATTGCAAACAGCTTTACATAGATGACACCGAGACACTAAAGTAATACCCCTCCAAACCAATGCAGAATCAACTAGGATACATTGCATAAACATTTGCCAACATAAAATACTATGTGAATGAGGAATAAATGGCTTCCAAAGATTCTTTTCCCAATCGCTAGCCATCGAAGAGCAATAGAAATGATGATAAACATTCTTAAAAACAAAGTTCACATTTTTTTGAAAATTGCAAACCAATAGGTCAAGCTCCGAAGCTGACTCTTTAATCGCTCAATTTTACTACCCACCTAAGGAAAATTTACTTTAAAATCCACCAGCAACAACCAATTACCCTCATTGTCCCAAAAATGACACACAGTTATATCCAAATCCAAGACAAAATTACTCAATTGAAGAAGAGAAATAAGATTTTGTCCCAACCAATGATCAATCCAAAATTTAACCTTTGAATGTCGTCCAATGATCCAAACACTCTCAGAATACAAATCTAAGACAATTGGTCTTAGAAAAGCCCAAATTGAAGATTGGATATTGAAACGAGTTTGGAACTTTCCTTTTGGCGTTGCTCGAATAAAGTTAAACTCAAAAGAAATAATTTTCAAAATTTTCCAAGCTAAAGAGCTTAAAAAGAAGATAGTAAAAAGCTTTAAATTATTTTTATGTCAAAACTGCCTAGCTTCAAAGGTTTGCAACAATGAACCCAATATACATGCACATTAAAAGAATCATTTATAGAACCTATCCAAATAAAATTACAAATGGCTTTCAGCATATACTTAAGAAGCTCCTCCGGCCACTTGTAGATCATGGAAGAATAAACAAAAGAAGAGACAATGAGTGAATTAACCAAACAGACCTGTTCGGCATAAGACAAAACCCGACAAGACCAAGCATCAAAATGCCCTAAAATTTTATCCACAATCAGTTTAAGATGGAAAAATTTTGGTTGACTCGTAAACAAAGGCACACCCAACTACAAAAAAGGCAAAAAGTCGTGCTTCATACTAACCTCTTGCACCATCCTAGACTGTCTAGAAGCTGAAATATGCTTACTGAAAAAGATGTGAGACTTCTCCCAATTTACATGCTAATTCGCTATGCTGCTATAAATATGAAAAACCTCATCCACTACCTTTCTGATATTGGTAGAAGAACCTCTACATAAAAAAAGGATATCATCTGCATACAAAAAATGAGAGGGAGCAGCAACACCATCGCTAGCCGAAATAGGAATCAACTTCTAATGTTGAATCCTCTACAACAATAAATGACTCAGAAAATCCGCTGCAACGCAAAATAACAAAGGAGAAAGAATATCTCCCTGTCTAACACCCCGTGTGCATGAAAATTAGCCTCAAGAAGACCTATTTGTAAGAATTGGAATTCTAGCAGAAGACAAAATGTTATAAACCTAAGCATAAAAAATAGCCAAAAACCCAAAAGCCTTAAAAATTGCCACAAAGAAATCCTAGTTTAAAATGTCAAAGGCCTTACGAATGTCAATCTTCATTGCAATATTACCTCCAAAAAATTTCTAATCAAGCAAATTCACACTTCTGAAGTTGTTGCAATACAATTTTGAATAAAATGGCCTCTGATAATGCCAAGTTGATTTTGAGAAACCACCTTATGAGCAATATTAGCTAGAATTTTAGTAATCAACTTGAAAATTAATTTATTAAGCATAATTGGTCTAAACTGATCAATAGTAGCCGCATCTTTCATCTTCGAAATTAACACCATGAAGTTTGAATTCAACCCTAAAGCAAACTGACCATGCCTGGAGAAAAATTGGACAGCCTTGCAAACCTCATCTTCCACAATCTCCCAGAATGTTGAAAGAATAAACCTGAAAATCCATTTGGGCTAGGAGCACTAGAAGCATCCAACTTAAAAACAACAGATCTAACTTCTTCAAATCATGAATCGAACATAAACAAGAATTATCCTCTCCCATCACCAAAGAAGGAATAATTTGATATATGAGACCCTCATATAAATGCCCACCAACCTAATTAGAAAACAAATCCTCATAAAAAGAAACCACATTGCAATTGGTGCTTTGTAAAATAAATCTCAAGAGGATGGAAGAGATGGCTATCAATAATTTGCAATGGGCAAGTGAGAGGGGTCAACATCCTAAGAAGACCATGGCTGTCCATGACGAGGGTAAAATAGAAAAAATGAGTGCTCAAGTTACAATTCTCACAAAACAACTTGAGACATTGGGTTCTAACAATTTCAATAATATTTCCAATATTTCTAATTTTAATTATTGTGAATATTTTGGGGATAATCATGAAAGTGTTAATTGTCTATTAGGAAATTCTTTTGTTTAATCATCTAATGATGTTCGTTTTGTAGGGAATTTCCGACAAGGCAATCATAACAGCAACCCTTCTCGAATACTTACAATCCAGGATGGAGAAACCATTCAAATTTTTCATGGAGAGATAATTCAAATGCCCAAGGAGGACAACAAAGATGAATCTATCAAATTCTGCCACAACAACATCAACAATTTTAGTCCTCAAATTTATTTTAGTAAAATAAAATAATCTCATCATGGGTTGAGTGAAGCCATCTGTGACATGTTGTGGTGAGATTATAGGGCTTCTCTCAACCCATGATGAGATTATTTTATGGGCATCTAAAAATTTGTTAATGGCTTCGCTCAAATTTAATAGGGCTTTGCTCAACCCATGATGAGAATAACTTGCAAGTGCACAAATCAACAAGTAATAAAGTAAGTTTTTAGAGAAACTGGAATATCGATCCTGATAGGCATAAAATATCAATGTTTTTATGCCACTTTTTATATTGAATTTTAGCTAATTTATAATTAATTGTTAATGAAAAGTACTTAATTAGTGTAATTTTCTATTTTCAGTAAAAGAAAGACTAAAGCTGGAATTACTGTATTTCTGCGCAACCTTTACTGAGAAAATCATATCTGAAGCTACACTTTGAGGTTTTGTTCGATTCTTGTTTCAAATGATTTTTGATTCACTAGGATTCAATGCTGTAAATTTTCATTGCAATTGGTTTTGCCAATCAGTACCAGTTTGATTTACAAAATTAATATTTCCAACAGTTGCAGCAGATTTACACCATCTTGGGGAAATTAGAATCTGAGTGTCTTCCAGATGTCCAATCTGTGCAAACAAGATATTACTAGAAATATAAGACATTGACCTGAGTTTTACAACCAGAATCAATGAATTTGGAGTCCATTTGGTCACCCAAAAGGTACTTGGAATTTGTTTGGCGGTCATTGGAGATATAAAAGGAAAGTATTTTGGCTTACTAGGATGATATTGATGATTGGACTGCCATGTCATCACACTTCAGCCAAGTGTACAAAATTTTCCACATCATATGCCACATAGGAGTTCATATTATTCTAATTATATGAATTTGAATAATATTTAGAATAAAAGGAATTAGAGTTAAATACAAATTTGATTCCTAATGAGATAAGGAATGTTTCCTTAAACCTAGTGTGAACAAGATACACTTGTACCCTTGAGGTGGCCGACCATAGTAGGGAATTTATGGAGTTTGAGATCATGTATACATATTATCTCCTATATTCTCTAAGTTTTAGAGGGACTCTAGGGTTAAACCTCTCCTAAACCTTTTCTATAAGTACCATGCAACACAAGAGACTTAAAGAGAATTCACCACCAGCCCTCAAGGCTGCAACTCCTTCACTCCCTCTCTCACAGCCACACCTCTCTCTTTCCCCTTCTCCCCATTCTCACGGGAACAATAGTTTTTCTTAGGTTTTATGTTCAGTTTTTAAGAGTTTTTACATAGAAAAGTTGTGATACACAAAGCAAAGTTCAAGGGAGAATTCAGCTAGATTTTGAGGAGTCAACCTTGTGACTTTGATCATAGTTTAGAGAAGGCAAAAGGAGAAGATTGAAGAACAAATTTCAGTGCCCATCAACTTTGGATTTGTTATTTAATCTATGTTGTCTTTTAATTATTTGATGGATAATTCTAAGATCATGTGTAGCTAATTTTCTATGAGGATTATGATGTACCATAGTATGACTATTTAGTGTTTAATGCATATTTGAATTTGATTCATATTTGAATTTCATTTTAATGCTTCCATGAAAAGGTGGATTGATTTAGTATTTATATTGGCTTAGGAATAAGGGATATAAATATGGATGGAGAATCAAATACATGGTTATAGGAATATTGCATGCTTTAGTGACAACTTTGACAAGAACATATTGGGTTTGCATGTCTTAGGGCTTAAATTTTAGTATTTATATTAGGGATAATTAAATACCTTGTGCTTAGTAGATTAGAATGCATTGAGAAATCAACTTCTAGTCACTTATGGTCAAAAGGGGGGTTAGCCTATGAATCTAAAATGCATTAGGGCTAAATAGGAGTAATAGTGGTGAAGTCATAATCCTTATTTTCTTAAAACCTTTGGAATATTTACTTGCTGCCTTCTTTAATTTTTATTATTGCTTTGCTTTAATTCATGCTTGGTTACTCAACAACAATTTTTCAAACAACTCTCTTTACTTTTGTTAAGTTTAATTTACAATTGATTTAAATTTACTACTAGAGACATTATTCCTCGTGGGATCGATATCGGTTTTCTTTTTAAAAGGAATCCACTTTATCACTTGTTCATTCGTGCACTTGTGAGTTAATCTAAAATATACCACAGCAAGTTTTTGGCGCCATTGCCAGAGAATAATTATTTCTAGTTTTAATTATAAATTTTTTGTTAATTAAATTACTGTTTTTAGTTTAATCTTTTGTTTTTGTTTTTTGCGTTGGTTCAGTTTTAACCATCAAAGAAAAATGATTGGAGAACTTTTTTGGATTGAAAGCAATTCAATTCGAGTTTGAAGGAGGAAATTGTAGTAGCTAAGTATTTATTTGTGTGTTTTAGGGTTGGCATTTTTTTTTCTTAAAAAAAATAGTTTGTTTACTGTTATATTTTGTTTCAGTTTTAGGTTTTTAATTTACTGAATTTATGAGTTTTTTTAGTTTTCATTTGTTTAATATTTTGATTTAAAAAAAAAACGTGGGTATTTTAATCATAGCTTGCTCAAGTAAAGAAACAGTATGAGATAAAGGTGGAGTTTGAGAATATTTATTGAAATTCGAGGATTGGAATGTTTGATGTTGTTGAGGTGGGACTTGATAGATTCCTTTTTGTTGTTGTCCTCCTTGGGTATTTGAGTTGTCTCTCCAAGAAAAATTTGGATCATTCCTCCATCCTAGATTGTAAGTATTGGAGAAGGGATTGTTGTTTCTATTGCCTTGTTGAAAATTCCCTACAAAATTAACATCGTTAGTTTCATTAGAATTTCCTAAATGACAATTTATGCTTTCATGATTATCTCCACAATATTCACAACAATTAATATTAGAAATATTGGAAATATTATTATAATTGTTGGAACCCAAGGTTTCAAGTTGCTTTGTTAGCATTGCAACTTGGCTGCTCAATTTATCTAACTTATCCTCTTCATGGACAGTCATGGTCTTCTTTAGGTTTTGACTCCTTTCACTTGCCCATTGTGAATTGTTGATTGCCATCTCCTCCAATAGTTCGTATGCATCCTCTTGGGATTTATTAAATAAAACACCACTTGCAGCAGCATCCACATTATTTCTTGTTAGATTATTCAATCCATTATAAAACGTTTAGACTTGACTCCAAATGGGAATCCCATGGTGTGGACACTTCCTAAGTAGTTCTTTTAGCCTCTCCCAAGCTTCATATAAAGACTCTCCATCAAATTGGTGAAAAGTGTTAATTTCATTACTAAGCTTGGCGGTTTTAATAGGTGGGAAACATTTGTTTAGAAACATAAAGGCTAAATCATCCCAAGTGACAATACTCCTAGGGGGTAGAGATTGTAACCAACTTTTGGCTCTATCCCTTAAAGTAAAAGGAAACAACCTATGTTTTACAGCATCCTCAGTAATACCATTATATTTCACTAACTCACACACATCACAGAAATGCGATATATGTTGGTTAGGATCCTCACTTGGTAACTCTCCAAATTGGTAATTATTGAGCATAGACATGGTAATAGACTTGACCTCAAAGCTAGGTGCATCAATAGGTGGTCTCCTAATACATGACATATCCTCAACCCTTCTAGGTGCAACATAATTCCTAATAGACCTATAACCTTGGTTAATAGGGACTTCAGGAATTACTGGGTTACCTTGGTTTTCCATATTTTTTTCTTATTTTTCGGTGTTTTTATATAAAGTTTCTCTAACTCCCTCTCTCCTTAATCTCCTTAGATCTCTCTCATAAAATTCAGATTCAGAGTTATGACTCATAAAATAGAACAACTAAACAAAACTGAAAAATTAAAACAGTAAAACAAAACAAAACAGAATTACCGCAACTAAAAATAAATGGAAAAACTGAATTAAAACAGCAACTAATGTTAAGAAAGCTGAAATGAAACAATTGAATAACTAAAGAGAATTAAAACTAGATGCAAATTAAATTAAACTAAAAGTAAACACAAAAATTAAGCAAAAATAAACAGCAACCAGCAACTAAATAAAAATTAAAACAGTGAACAAACTAATTAAAACAGTAAATAAAACTGCAGTATTAATTTTTTTTATTAATCAGCAGATTAAAAAAATAAAAAAAAAACAAATAAACTTAAAAATTCAGTAATGAAAAACCTAAAACAGCAACCAAAATCGCAATCAGTAATAAAAAACAGAAATAAAAGTGCTGTAAATAATTTTTTTTTTTTAAATCCGGTTTTCAGATATATTGTTTTTTTAATAATAGAAAGACAGAACACAAGATTAAACAAACAGTAAGCTAAACAAAAATTAAACAGCAGTAAATTAAAACCTAAAACCAAAACAAAACAGTAAGCAATTTTTTTTTTCTTTTTTAAAACCGCAAACCCTAAAAACAAAAACACGAAAAATTAAAAACTTCTACTTCGATTTTCTCCTTCTTCAAACTCGAATTGGATTGCTTTGGATCCAAGAAAGCTCTCCAATTGTTGTTCTTTGTTGGCTAAAACCGAATTTAAACGCAAAAACAAAAACAAAAACATAAATTAAATTAAAACAGTAATTTAATCAACAATAAATTCAAAATCAAAACTAGAAACAATTATTCCGTAGCAACGGCGCCAAAAACTTGTTGTGGTATATTTTACATCAACTCGCAAGTGTACGAATCAACAAGTAATAAAGTGTGATTTGTGTTTTAAGAAAACCTGTATCGATCCCACGAGGAATAACGTCTCTAGTATTGAAAATACATCTATTATTAACTAAATCAATTAAAATTAAAAAGAGTATTTGTTGAATGATTGTGTGTTGAGTAACCAAGCATGAATTTAAAAATAGCAAATAAAGAAAGCAATATTAAAACTGAAAGACAAGGCAACAAGTAAGATTTCGCAGATTTTAAAGAACAATGATCATGATTTCACCACTATTACTCATATTTAGTCCTAATGCAAAATGGATTCATAGGTTAACCCCCCTTTAACCACAAATGACTAAAAGTTGATTCCTCAATGCATTCTAATCTAGCAAGCACAACGTATTTAATTATCCCTAATGTAAATACGGAAATTTAAGTCCTACGACATGCAAACCCAATAAAACCTTGTTAAAGTTGTCACTAAGGCATGCAATATTCCTATAAACATGTATTTCATTGCCCATCCATATTTATATCCCTTATTCCTAAGTCAATATAAATACTAAATCAATCCACCTTTTCATGGAAAGCATTAAGAACTACAATGAAATATTAACCTTTAAACTTGAATCAAACTACATATGCATTAAAACTAAATACTTGTAATAGGGTTACATCACAATCCTTATAGAAAAGTTAGCTACTCATCATCTCAATATTATCCATGAAATAAATAAGAGACAACATAGTTTAAATAATCGAAGAAAATAAGAGAAAAGAAAACAAATCCGAATTTATGACTGCTGGAAATTGATTCTTCAATCCTCTCTTCTTAGTTTCTTCAAACTATGATCAAAGCCTCAAAGTGACTCCTCCAATGCTGGCCGAATCTCCTTGGACTTCTCTTTGTGTAGCATAACTTTGCTCCCTTAAAATCTGAATAATAAATCTAACTAAATACCTTTGTTGCTGTGAGAATGGGGAAGAAAAGAAAGGGAAATATGCAGCTGGGGAGGGAGGAAGGCTGCTGTAGCCTTGAGGGCTAGTGAATGGTGTAAAGGATCCTTTTTCACTCTCAAGGTAGCAATCTATTTATAGGAGAGGTTTAAGAGTGGTTTAACCCTAAGGTGTCTCTAAACCCTAGAAAATATAGGAGACACAATATTACATAATCTCAATCTCCAGAAATTCTCTATATGGCGGGCCATCCTAAGGACATAAAGGTATTTTGTGCCTCATGTTCACACTAGGGATAGAGATACTTTCCTTATCTTCTTAGGAATCATAATCAATCTCTAATATCCATTCCTTTTATCCCAAATATTATTTCAATTAAAATAATTAGAATAATCTGATCTTCCATGTGTCATGTGCTGTGGAAAATTTGGATACATGACTGATATGTGGTGACATGGCAGTCCAATCACAATGGCAGTCCTAGTAAGCATAAAACTTTCCTTTTTTATCTTCAATGACCGTCAGGAAGATTCCAAGTACACTTTGGGTGATGAAATGAACTCCGAATCCAGTGAATTTTTTTGTAAATGTTAGGTCTGTGTCTTAGCTTTCCAGGAATATATTTATTGTACAATTTAGACATCAGTAAGACACTCAAATCCTCATTTTCCCAAGACAGTATAAATCTGCAGCAACTGATGAATTTGTAATGATTGACCAAACCGTTTGGAATGAAACTTTTCAGCATTAAATCCATTTGAATCAGGAATCATTATCAACTAGAATCGTACAAAACCTCAAAGTGTGGCTCCATATATTATTTTCTCAGTAAAGGTTGTGCAGAAATACGGTGATTCCAACCTTTGTCTTTCTTTTACTGAAAAATAGAAAAATACAATATTTAAGTATTTTTCATTAACAATTAATCATTAAATAGCTTAAATTCAATATAAAAAGTGGCATAAAAACATTAACATTTTATGCCTATCATGCTGCACCTAAAAGAGTTGAGGATATGTCATGTATTAGGAGACCACCTATTGATGCACCTATTGATGCACATAGCTCAATAACTACCAATTTGGAGGGTTACTAAGTGAAGATCCTAACCAACATATATCGAATTTCTATGATGTGTGAGTTAGTAAAATATAATGGGATTACTATTGTCACTTGGGATGACTTAGCCTTTAAGTTTTTAAACAATTTTTCCCACCTATTAAAACCGCCAAGCTTAGGAATGAAATTTGTACTTTTCACCAATTTGATGGAGAGTCTTTATATGAAGCTTGGGAGAGACTAAAAGAACAACTTAGGAAGCGTCCACACCGTGGGATGGGCATTTGGAGTTAAGTCCAAAGTTTTTATAATGGGTTAAATTATTGAACAAGAAATAATGTGGATGCAGCTGCATGTGGTGCTTTATTAAATAAGACCCAAGAGGATGCATACGAACTATTGGAGGAGATGGAAATCAAAAACTCGCAATGGGCTAGTGAAAAGAGCCAAAACCTAAAGAAGACTATGGCTGTCCATGAAGAGGATAAGATAGACAAATTGAGTTGTCAAGTTGCATTGCTTACTTAGCAACTTGAAACCTTGGGTTCCAACAATTATAATAATATTTCCAATATTTCTAATACTAATTGTTGTGAATATTGTGGGAATAATCACAAAAGCATAAATTGCTATTTAGGAAATTCTAATGAAACTAATGATGTTAATTTCGTTGGGAATTTTCGACAAGGAAATAACAACAACAATCCCTTCTTCAACACTTACAATCCAGGATGAAGGAACCATCTAAATTTTTCATGGAGAGATAATTCAAACACCCAAGGAGGACAACAACAAAAAGGAATCTATCAAATTTCACCTCAACAACATCAACAATTCCAATCCTCGAATTTCCAAAAAAAATTCTCAAGCTCCACCTTTACCTCATAATGTTGTCTTACTTGAGCATATCTACGATAAAAATAAATGATATTTCTAGTGATTTCATGCAGGAGACTAAGGCAAAAACTAAAAGTTTAAAGAATCAAGTGGAACAACTAACTCAAGCTTAAGTCCCTTATTCACAAGAGAAACAAAGTGATCTAGAGAGATTAGTAAGTCAACTTGATGGATTTCAGCTAGAGACAAAGAAAGAGTTTTCAAGCTTCATGGCACAAATTGAAAACTTCATGGTCAAAACGGAGAACCAATTCAACAATCAAGCTGGTGCCTTTAAAGGACTTGAAACTCAAATAAGCCAACTAACAAACATGTTTCAAAGAGCACAAGATGTCTTCCCAAGCAATATTGGGAATAATTCGAAGGAAGTAATATCTATTAATTTGCAAGATGGTAAGCAATTAAATGATTTTTTGATGTGCAGCTAAGGCCTTTGAGAAGCATAGAGAATATAGATTACCAAGTAGAGCCAAAAGCCATAGCTGAAGCACATGGTTTGAAATATGTTTCCAAGATTCAAGTATATACATCCTCATGCTAGAGGAGGCCCTGGAAAAGGAAAAGAATCAAAAGATGAGCTGCTACCCGTGGAGGAGAAAAGAGAAAAGAATTGGGAATACAAGCAACTCCCACCACCACCATTCCATAATAGGCTGAATCATAAGAAATTAAACTTTCAATTTGGCAAATTTCTAGATGTTTTTAAGAAATTAAATGTAAATATTCCTTTTGTAGATGCTCTACAAAATATGCCAAATAATGCTAGGTTTTTAAAAGAAATCATGAAAAAGAAAAAGAAATTAGGAGGTCATGAGATGATAGTGTTGAATGATGAATGCAGTGCCATATTACAACACAAGCTACCACAAAATTTAAAAGATCCAGGGGGTTTCTCTATTCCTTGTCATATTGGTCATATTAAATTTTCTAATGATTTATGTGACTTAGGAGCTTCCATAAATTTAATGCCTTATTCTTGTTTCAGGAAGCTTGGAGTTGGAAAAGTAAAGCCCACCTCAATTTCTTTACAAATGGTAGACCGTACCATCAAGATGCCAAGGGGAGTGCTTGAGGATATAATCGTCAAAGTCATTAAGTTTTACATCCCCATGGATTTTGTGGTATTAGATATGGATAAGGACGGGGATGTACCTTTTATTTTTGGTAGACCTTTCTTAGCTACTAATCATGCTTTAATAGATATACAAGAAGGTAAGATTACCTTTAGGGTTGGTAGCGAAAAGGTGACCTACAATATCTACAAACCCCTCCTTATCAAAAAGATGAATGGTGCCATGAGAATATGTTTTTGGAGCCAAATATGTTAGAGAAAAGCAAGAAAAAGAATAAAGGATCTCATGGATCATCGTTTATTAAGAGTTGCTTTGGTGGTGGAAGCAACCAATAAATTGATCCTGGATAGAGCTTAATAAGAAAGTCAAGCTAAAGACTTGAAACAAACGCTTTTTGGGAGGCAACCCAAAGTTTTAAGGTATTTGTTTTTAATTTTTAATTTCTTTTTAGTTGTTTTTGTTTTATGCTTTTAGGTGTCAAAGAAGAGAAAATCAAAGGAGAAGCATAAAGAGAGTGATCGGTCAAGGGACCCTTTTGAGCCTAAAAGTTGCAATTTCATTTCTTGTCATCAAATGGGGGAGCTTTCTTAACACTTTCTTTTTATTATTGTTATTTTATTTGTTTTGAACATAGAGGACAATGTTCATCTTAATTTGGGGGTGGTTCTCTTTGTTTGAAGTTTTTCTTCTTTAATTTTAAATTTTTTAGTTTTTAGTTTAGTTTAAAAAAACAGTTTTTGTTGCTGATTTTTGTTTTTTTTTTGTTTTTAGTGTTTTTTAGCATATTTTGATGAGCCTTTGATAAAAATATGATTGTGAATAAATTGATTTTTAGGTAGTGGAATTGTTTTTGTGTATTCTCTAATGCCTAAAGTTAAGTTCACATGTTATTACTTTCAAAATTATTTTGAGCACTTTATTAAATATGCATGATTTTGATTGTATTTTGGAGAAGGTTTGCATTAATTTAGAGTGAATATTTTTTGTGAAATCTAGAACTTGTATAATTATTGCTTGAGGAGAAATCCTAGTGAGATGCATTACTTTGAATATGATTTAGGCCATTTTTGTTGTAAGTTTGAGTCTTTCTAGCCTACCTATGAAATATTTATCCTTTAGTACCTTATTTGAGCCATTTTTAGGATGCATAATTTATTGCATATTAGAGCCTTTTTATTCTTTAAGCCACATTGACTTACCTCTTATGCCTAAATATATTTTTCCTCCCTTATACACATTTATCAAAGAGAACTTATCTTAAAATTGATATATGCTTATAAATTGTATTTGGTAGAGTGAAGAAGAAGATAATTTGGGGGTGGTTGATGTTGGTAAAAATATGGCTATGTATCTTTGATGTTGAAAAAGAAGTTTGAGCAAGGTATGAAAATATTCAATTTGGGGGTTAGAAGGAAAAAGTTGAAAAAGAAAAGAACAAAAAAAATGCATATAGAAAAAGTGAAAAAGGAGTTTAAAGAGAAAAAAAAAAAAAAAAAAAGGAGAAAAAGAAGAAGAAAAAAAGTTAATGTGAAAAAAAGAGTTGTTTTGTGAAGTTTGAAGGAAAGGAGGAAGAAAAGTGTATTTGAAAGGAGAAAACAAAAAGTTTTATAAGCATATTATTCATAAGTTTTCTTTCTTTGAATTTTTATTTTCCTATCATTTTCTTTCTTCTAGCCTATTACCCTTTAACCTCTACATTACAAGCTTATAGTGTCTTATCGATTCAAGGTAATGTATTAATCTACACTAGTGGAGAGCTATTTAATTATGTTGAGCATATGGTAGTTCATATATTTATTTTCAAACTCTATTTATCGTAGATTTATTCAAGTGCATGACATTGAGTGTATCATTTGATTTTCACACACACACATGAAAGTAATGATTGTGTTGAATAAAAGATAAAGTGTTGAGATGCATGATCACTTGGAAATTACTTTTGAATTAATATGATTATGCAATCTTTGAGGCAACCTCATCAAGGTATTTGGTTTTATAGGAGTAACTGGTCACAATCAAGAGACTACAAACAATCGAAGGAGATCACATCGTAGACTATCCCAAGTAGATGAAGAAAGTGAAACTAACATTGCTTCTCAACATTTAGAAGAGGCAGCTCCACAAATAGTACAAAAGGCTGCAAAAGAAACGAAGGCAATTGTTTCGTAGGCTTTCCCAAGAAGTGGAAAATGGTGAGACTGACATTGTTTCTCAAAATTTAGAAGAGGCAGCTAGACAAATAGTACAAAAGGCTGCAAAAAACCAACGAAATCACTTTGTAGACTATCCAAAGTGGAAAAATGAGGTGAAACTAATTATAATTCTCAAGGTTTAGAAGAGGCAGCTCAACAAACAGCACAAGAGGCTGCAAACAAAACCAAGGAAATCTTGTTGTGGTATAATTTTGATTAATTCGCAAGTGCATGAATCAACAAGTAATAAAGTGCAAACAAAACCATAAGGAATAATGTCTCTAGTTTCGAGAATAAATCAATTGTTAACTAAATTAATAAAAGTAAAAGGAAATTATTTTGATTGATTTATGTTTGAATAGCAAAGCATTAATTAAAAGAAAGCACTATTAAAATTAAGAACAAGGCAGCAAGCAAGTATTTCAAAAGGTTTTAATGAAACAAGGATTATGACTTCACCACTATAACTCCTATTTAGCCCTAATGCATTATAGATTCATAGGTTAACTCCCCTTTGATCATAAGTGACTGGAAGTTGATTCCTCAATGCATTCTAATCTAGCAAGCACAAGGTATTTAATTTTCCCTAATCTAAATACCAAAATTTAAGCCCAAAGAAATGCAAACCCAATATGTTCTTGTCAAAGTTGTCACTAAGGCATGCAATATTCCTATAACCATGTATTTCATTGCCCATCCATATTTATATCCCTTATTCCTTAGCCAATATAAATACTAAATCAATCCACCTTTTCATGAAAGCATTAAGAACTACAATGAAATATTAACCTTAAACTTGAATCAAACTTAAATATGCATTAAACACTATATAGTCATAATAGGGTTACATCATAATCCTTATAGAAAATTAGTTACACGTCACCTCTATAATATCCATCAAATAATCAAGAGAGAACATATATTATATAACAAAGAGAATAAGAGTAAATAATCAAATCCAAAGTTGATGGCTGCTGGATTCTAATCCTCAATCTTCTCCTCTTGGCGTCACTAAACTATGATCCAAAGTCACAAGGTTGATTCCTCCAAGGCTGGCAGAATTTCTCCGTGTACTTGACTTTGTGTATCATAACTTTCTAGTGAGAACCTTTAGAAACTGAACATAAAACCTAGGAAAAACTATTGTTGCCATAAGAATGGGGAAAAATGGAATGAGAGCTGCGGTTGGAAAAGGATTGTGAGAGAGCTGCAGCCGTGTAGGCTGTGAGGGCGGTAGTGAATTGTGTATTGTTTCTCAATGTTGCATGGTATATATAGAAGAGGTTTAGGATATGTTTAACCCTAGAGTCCCTCTAAAACCTAGAGAATATAGGAGATAATATGTATACATGATCTCAAACTCCCATAATTCCCCTCTATGGTCAGCCAGCTTAAGGATAAAAGAATATTTTGTATCTCATGTTCACACTAGGATTTAGAAAACATTTCTTATCTTCTTAGGAATCAAATTTGTCTCTAATTCTAATTCCTATTATTCTAAATATTATTCCAATTAGTATAATTAGAATAATCTGACATCCCATGTGGCATATGATGTGGCAAAATTCGTACACATGGCTAGAGTGTGATGACATGGCAGTTCAATCATCAATGTCATCCTACTAAGCAAAGATAGTTTCTTTTTATATCACCAGTGACCGTTAGCATATTCCAAGCACACTTTGGATGACCAAATGAACTCCTAATTTACTGATTCTCATTGCAAAGTCGGGTCTATGTCTTAGCTTTCCAGGCATATGTTGTTTCCACAATTTGGACATCAAGAAGACACTTAAAATCTAATTTCCCCAAGATGGTGTAAATCTTCCGCAACTGATGAAATTGTTGAACTTGTAAATCAAACTAGTACTAATTGGCCAATTCAATTGCAATGACACTTTACAGCATTGAAGCCTGGTGAATTAGGAATCATTTTCAACTAGAATAGCACAAAACCTCAAAGTGTAGCTTCAGATATGATTTTCTCAGTAAAGGTTGCGCATAAATACAGTAATTCTAGCTTTTGTCTTTCTTTTACTGAGAATATAAAAAAACAGTAATTAAGTTTTCATTAACAATTAATTGTAAACTAGCTAAAATTCAATATAAAAAGTGGCATAAAAACATTAAAAGTTATGCCTATCAAATCCCTTCGAAGGTTGTCCCAGATTGAGGAAAAAGGTGAAAGTAATTCTGATTCTAAACATTAAGAAGGGTCACTTCCACAATCAGCTCAAGAGGCTACACAAAAATTGGCTACACAAAATCCTAGGAAATCATTTTGAAGACTGTCCTAAGTAGAGGAGGAAGGTGAAATTAACTCTGTTTCTCAACATTTAAAGGGGACGGTTCCACAAACAACACAAGAGACTACTTCGACAAAAGGCAAAAACAAAAGAGGCCCAACCAAGTTGGGAACTATTGATGTAGATGAAGCATGTCAAGCTGAAATTGAATACAATGAACTGGGTCAATCAATCCACAAAGGGTCAGTAAGCTTATCTTTTTTCTTGTGGCTTATTGTAAGAGCTATCGTACTTATAGAATTAACAATTGGAGGGATATTTCAGATGACATAAATAAAGTTTTATGGGCTGCAGTAAAGGTATAATATGAGGAATTAATTATTTTTTCTGACCTACATATTTATTGCAGTAATTGTCTTTATCTATAATTATTTTGTGATTTACATGTTTGTTGCAGTCATGGTACAAAGTAAGTGAGGAGTGGGAAAAAGACTATGTTTTCAAGTCCATGAGTGCTCTTTGGATGGCACCAAAATAAATATTTATAGCAAAGCTCAAAGTTGCTCCGAATGAAAGAGAGTGCTTAAAGCTCAAGCTTGATAATATCATATCACCTAATGAATGGAAGAAATTTGTGGCATCAAAATTGAGTGCAGATTTTAAGGTAATCTCAACCTAAATATTACTTACATAACTATATTTCATTAGAACTTGATATTATACTTTAATAGAAATGATATTGGATCAATTTTAGGCGAAAAGTGAAAAACTCAACAGTATGAGGAAGAGATAGATCTCGCAGTAGAAAAATGATATGCTAGGTTAAAAGATGACATGGTAATATTGTTATACTTATGATCTTTAATTCATTTTACAAGTCAGTGTACATTAATTATCTTCATTTTGTGACTTCCCATAACAAATAGAGAGTTCATATCCATCTACCTTAGAGTATCTGTTTGGACTCGTGCACATATTAAGAAAATTGGAGAACCTATCAATTGTGAAGCTGCAGAGATAATTGTAGTACATTAGCTGCTGGCCATTAGTTATTAATCTATAGTTTCTAACTATGTTGAATTGGTTGATGAATTTGTTTTAGAAAAAGATGGAACAAATTGAAGGCGTTTCACCTTCATCTTCAACCAATGTGGGAGAAGATGGACTTTCAAAAGTGCTTGGTCCATATCCTAAAGGATGATTAAGAGGGATTGGAAAAGACATTAGCATGTTCAAATATTCATTTTTTTTACAAAAAAAATTATATGCAAGCTCGAGCAGAAGAAAAATATGATCGATTGAAGTGCCAACTTAAAGAATTGAAAGAAGTTTTTTGTGTTATTGGTGAAAAATCAGGTTAGTTGTTAACTAGGTTTGCTATATTTAATTTTCATAGCTTCTTCACTTTTGCCAAACTTTCTATATTTTCTACATAGTGGTGACAAATCAGATTCCCGATGCAACTATTGCACCTATCAACTCTCTATCAGTGAGTTTTAAGTTTTGCACCTATCAACTCTCTATCAGTGAGTTTTAAGTTTTTTTGTTATTGTTTAAAATATTATCGATGAATTGTCCTTTGTTGTAACTACTACTGAACACTAAACTATTATCAATTTTAGATGTAAATTGTATAAACTACTGGTTTGTGAGTTGCATGCTTAGCTAATAAAATACAAGTTGTGCAATATTTGTTTGAGAAATGTTGTTGTGCTTTTGGTTGTATGTGTTGGTTGTGAACTGCTGGTTATTACTTTGTCATATACATCTTTTTTTCCCCTCACATTCTCATAGACTTCTTTGTTTGGTATTGTAAGTTGTTCTTATTTTATTCTGCAATTTGAGAGCATTGACTATGTGGTGTTTGTGAAACAAGAATTTTCTGGCTGTTCTATCTTTTTTTCTTTTTTTCTTTTTCCAATGCAACTATTTTGCCGTGAAACCTGCATTATATACTTAGTTTAATGGTGACTTTCTTTTGAATAGTTCATCAATTTTAGGTGTAAATAAATTGTATAATAGATAGTTTGGTATGTGAGTTGCATGCTTAGCTAATAAGATATATAGTTGTTTGGACTATATTTTGTAATTTTCCAAATTAATATTTTGATTTATTAAAATATTATTTTGGATATTGGTAAAATGCAATTGTCCCACATTGCTTGGAAATGAAAAAGCTTTAGATTTTGTCAAGTATAAATGAGTGGCATAGAAATTAAAATTGGCATTAGTCCCACATTGAAGCGCAACAAGCATCTTGGAATATCTTCACTTATAAATTGAAGCTTCATCAACATTGAAATTGATCTCTTGATCAACACATAATCGCAACATAGACTACTTAGTTAATTCTCTTTTGAATTTACTTTGTGTAGTCAAGTATTTTTTTAGTGTGTTCTTAGTTGAAGTTTTATTATAAAGGACTTTGTAACCTTTTAATTATATTGCTCTCTATAATTAATACAATTGTTTGAGTAGTTTTGATTCAATTGGAGCATATTTTATTTTCTTTGAACTGTTATACGTTTGAAGTGATATGCTCTCACGTTAAGAGATGACAAATAGTTGAGATTTATTCTAACATATCTTTTTGGCACGCCCAGTGCGACACAATTTCGACTAAAGAAATTGTGCAACTCGTTCAAAGACTCAAGAATCTAACACCCACGGCAACATTAGCAGCCGAAACGTGTTGCATGAAGATGGTCAGGAAGTGGAGGCCAGCAAGGCTTCAGACACGACGAAAGTGTCTACTCAAGATTTGATCTGTGAGCTGTCCCAAAAGATGAAAACATACCAGGAGACCTAGCAGCAAATGTTCCAAGGAATCATGGAATTGCTACGCTAGCAGATGCAAATGACCCAAGCTGCATCAAATGGCGCACGGCCTACTAACGACCAGGAGGAAAAACAATTGTATGCATTTCAGGCCGTACCCAATGGCAAGATGCCAAGAACTGAGGCACCAACCTTTTAGGCTGGGTCTACTGGAAACGATGCAAGGATGGTTACTCCTGAATAGCATGTCCAACCTTACATTCCCCCACTAGCCAGGAACCATGTTCAAGCCTAGGGGCATGCTGACAACCAATGCTAGAACGTGAAGGATGGTCTAGAACAACAGATGACGTAGGCGCTGTACCCAACATACATGGAGGAAGAATGGATGTCCAGCCATATGTTAACCTGCCAGCTCATAACTAGATTCATGGTGGGGGCATGCAGAGCACTTTGTACAAAACTATAAGAATGGACACTATAAGGCTCACGTCTATCAAACAGACTTCCACGCCCTGGCACAGAGGCTGGACAAAACTATAGGAATGGACAAAATTGGATGAACAACCGCCAAGGCATAGATCGGGAGGTCCTCAAGACCATCATCCAAGAGATGATGGGTCCTGCATTTAGAAGAATTGGATGCCCATCTTATAGGAGGTCTTACCTTGTCGTTGACTGGATTAAATTTCCTAGAGGATTCAGGTTTCCTGACTTCACCCTATTTTCTGACGATGAGAGATAATCCACAGTGGAACATATAGGTCGCTTCACTTTTCAATGCGGAGAAGTAGCGGTTAGCGATTTTCTAAAGCTGCGACTATTTACTAATTCTTTGACAGGTCCAGCTTTTACCTGGTACATCAATTTGCAGCCGAACTCGATCCATAACTAGCAAGAATTGAAGTAGAAGTTCCACAACCAATTTTATAGGATTAAGCTGGAGATTTCCATGGCTGACTTATCACGTCTGCGACAGATGAAAGGAGAGTCGATACAGATATTCATAGCTTGATTCCAAAAAAATGAGGATCATATGTCACTTGGACATACCGAAAAGGGAGTTCGTCAAATAAGCACAAGGTGGACTAAGCTACAAGCTCCGAAAAAAGTTTGATGGAACATAATTCCATGAATTGTTTGAGTTGGTCTCTCGAGCCATTCAGTATGAAGGCATCTTGAAAGAGGAGTATTAGAGGAAGAATTTGTCTAGCGGGTCAAATTACAAGGACCCAAATACTGAAATTCACTTGGTAAAGGATGACGACCAAGAAAGTGATGAAGAAACAGTTGAAATTAACGTGGAAGAAGTAGTGGCCACCCGTCTGTACTTTTGTAAAGCTTTGGCTACACCGACACAGAACCAGAAAGTTCCTCAACTAGTCATGGACATGAGGAAGAATAGGGATGAACTAGTGAAGGTCTACAATTTTGACTTCTCCAAAGCTAATCAGATTTTTGACCACTTGCTGGCCGACAAGGTAATTAAATTACCTGACGACCATATCCTACCAACACTTAAAGATATGAAGAAAAATCCATAATGCAAATGGCATGGCATGTGGTCGCATCAGACTATCAACTGCGTGGTCTTCAGGAATGCTATCTAAGTGATGATTGCCAAAGGGGTGTTAAAGTTCCTAGAAAAAGAAAAGGAGATAATGCAAGTGTACAACAACCCTTTCCTATCGGCCAAAGCAAACATGGTTTTAGCCAACATCTCAGACTTGATGAGACCCAGGATCAAGGTTGACTTCAGACATATATCAGGTGGATGAGCATGGAAGAGGGACATCAAGCTTAGAGAGGAGTATTCAATCCAAAAAGTAGAATCCCTTGCTAAGCTACTTAGTACCTGATGCAGGCATGATGCCAAAAAGGGAAGAAATAGGCATCCTACAAGATTATAATATGTCCAAGCCACCGATTGAAGGTCAAAGCCAAAAATTAGTATTCAAAAGCTTATGTCCTAGGATGCAGGATGAACGTGGAGAACAGAACGGCCAACACCTAAAGGATCAATCTGAGCTGAGAGTCCATGTCATTTTTTCCAGGGACCGCATTACAAGATTGGTTTGACAGAAGATCGAGAAGTTAAGAACTTTTAAGCCACCTGCTATAGAGGTAGATTGATGGTATCGTGTAGGATATAAGTCCCATCAGCGGCTTACCAAGACATAGAATAGGTTGATGCAGTGCCAGTACGCCAAAAGTCAGACAGTAATAACAACTCCATTAGAGAAGAAAAGGGATAGTATCATGCCAAATGAGTTGGAGTCATGTCTCGACGACCTAGATGGAAGGGGTGAAGTCACAGTTTTGTTCGAGAAAGTCAACATCTTATTTGGAGCTTCATGAAGGAATAAACCCGTAAAAAGATAAATCATAAGGCAAATTACAAAACTTCACTCTTGCTTGAAGGACATGGACAATAATCCGGTGGAAGAAGACATAGTTGTTTTTTCAGCCATCAAGTAATCAACGATCAAATTTGAAACCATGGATAAGGTGATGGTTAACGCAGTTGTCATTTTGCCTTTATGATTTGGATCCTAGTTTGGCCAAGTTGGCGTGATAGAACAAAAGCATCATCCCGCAGAATTCATGATCTAAAGGAGATTCGAACACAGTGCAATATATCAGATTGGATGCCCGATGATATGATACTTGGGAGCAATGTCCTACAAATGGAAATCAACAAGTTAGAAAAAATTATGCCAAAAATGTATATTGTCATTCACTATAATATTAGTTGGCTAGTTCATGCCACTTTTTAAGGCCGACTAGGAGAACTCGGCTAAAGGCCAAAATCTATTGCCAACCTGTTCAAATAGATGTAATATGTAAGTATAGTGGAAACTAAGTAGGTCGAAAGACTGCTAGTTTGCTAACTATAAAGGATTGTCATGTTGAGGTGGTCCAATACATGTCGAATATGTCACTTTCAAAAAATGCCTAAATGTAGTTGAGTCGTTATCGCAATGGAAGAGGCTGGAGTAGAAAATAATTTGCATCAATGGTATCGTTGACAACATCATCGTCGGAAGAAATCAAACATGCCAATTGATGCATCGAATATGTAAGATATATTAGATATATAAATTGAAGAGTCTCTAAAAAAGTCAATAAAATGATGGCATTGCAAGATAAATGGAACATAAGGTGGACTCCAAAATGCTTTTAAAAGATACAATAATAAATGTTCAGGCGATCCATCCATGAAAACCGTGAAATCTAATTTTGAGGTGTGCTAGGTCATAACCTTAGAAAGGTTGTATCCACATGATCAAGTTGGAGGCGAATACTTGCATGAAGAAAAAACAAGTTCAGCTAAATTAGTAAAAGACGGTTCACCATATAGATGGCCAGTTTGAATAAAAAATGTGTCCCGTTTGGAATAAAACAAGCTTTTGTGCATCTACATATTTCTAAATAAATAAAGATAAAAAAAGAGCCAAAAGCGGTGTTGTGCAAATTAAACCATAAAACATGGCAATGGAAAAGCATGCATTGATATCTTGTATTATGTACAAAAGCTGAAATTGAAGTAGTAGTTTGATTATATTAAAAAAGTGCACTAATGTGTTTGTTGCTTACTTGGTGATTGAGTGGGTATATTTAGTCATGGAAGCCATATGTGGCAAGAAATAGCGTTGCCAACGTAGAGCTGATTGCAAGGAAGAAAGTTTCTGTAAATAAAACTTGGACAACTGAGGAGAAAGAAGCTTCTTACACAATTGAGTCAATCAGAACTGTTATGGTAGGAGAGGATAAAACGAATGCTCACTTGCAATTGTCCTTGGACGAAGGCTTGGATAGAAATTATGCTGCACGCGACAACGATGTATGGATGAATATTTCTTGATGGCTAGGAAAGTTTTTTATTTGCTCGGCCCAATTTGGAAGGTCCTTATACATTCATTTTGGTCCCCAGGACGAGCGCATACCAACTCCAAGACTCACAAGGAAAGGAAGTGCCATGTAATTTGAATTATGAACACTTAAGGGTATTTAATTCTAATTCTTTTTTCTAGGTCTTTACTCTTGCATAGTTTGTTGTTTTCCATAGCGAGGCTGAAGGTATACTAGTCTTTGGAATTATTGAAAGTTAAAAGTACTGTTTTGGTTTATTTCATCAATAAAATAGTTTCATTTTTTTTGAATTTTCACTTTTTCATGATGTTTTTCGCGTTTGTCTTTTTGTTTGGTCAGTATGTCAATTTAAGTTCTGCAGTGTTCAACTAGTGGTCAAACAATGAAATAGTCTCAGACTAAGGAGATCTATGAACTAGTTTTGGACCGGGGATTAAACTTTTGTCTTGTATATAATGCAGCTTACGGACACTCGTCTGCAATGCACTTCCTACCTCGTTGTATGGTTAGGTTGACATTGGTTGTTAGATGGCAGATAATAAAAATCAACACTTGATTGGGTCCGACACTTAACAAGATTAGAGCAAGCTCTTTCATTTTATAAATAGAGTGTTGAAAATTATGGGGCAAATAAGGGGACAACATTGTCTGATCTAAAAACAAAAGCAAAAAAAAAAAAAGAACAGAGTTAAAGACAAATCCCTTCTCGGGTATTTAGGTGTTGCTGGGTGATTGGTCTACTATAGGGGTGACCTTGAAATTTTTTACGCCTAGAGAAGCCAGAGGATCTGAGACCAAGGGGATGAGCTTGAAGAAGATGTCTTTCATTCTCCCAGAGGGACAAGGCGTTCCGTTGATCTTTGAGTTCAAACTGATTGCCTCTTCCTTATCGGTGGACATGTCCAAGATTGTGTTATTGCCTGAAGACAAAGAAGAGCTAAAAGAGGGGTCAGTTATTCTGAATTTCTTCTTTGCATCGTGCACACACCAAGCCCAACATTTCTCGGCATTATTCTCGATGGCCTTTTTGGCCCTGTTAGATCGCTTAAGGAGCTCAGTTTTTGTCTCTTTTTCCCATTCGATGGCACTCTCCGTTTTGGCCAATTCCTTCATGGTCACCTCCTTGTCACTCAGTAAAGGCACGTTGGCATTTTCAAAAGCCCTCAGTCAGCTTTTTAATAGCACCAATTTTTCTTCTGCAGCCTTTTTGACTATTTCGCTCTTTTTGGCTATCGTTTTTAGCCGATTGTGGTTATGCTGCAGCTCTACCATATTTTTATTGGCTTCGAAAGTCGGGGTTTGGTTGTCTTTTACTTTGGCTCTGAGGATTTGGATTTCGTTGTCTATCTTCCTTTGGATGCGAAAGGCGTAGGTTGAATTCTAGATGGCCTGCAGAAAGAATGCACCGTTATCAAATGAACTTGAGATTCAAGAGGAATAGAAGGCTCAAAGGTATACCTTGTGATTTAATAATATGGTCTCGTCAATCAGATTAGCCTCTGTTTGACCTTATAGCTCAGGTTTGTTGACCTCCATAATTGGTTTACTTAACAGCATCAGGCAATTCTCCTTGGGGTTGCGGATGCAGAGAAACTGGCAAGAGAGTACAGATCCTCAGAAGTTTATTGTAGGATAAGAAGTCTTGGCCTTCTTGCTGGGAAGCAGAGAGAGATCCACAGTCAGGTCGACTGTCTGAGGAAGGATTGGAACTTTGTCTCCCAAGTCTTGCAAGGTGACATCATGTTCGGCTAGTGCAACAGGTTGCTTCTACCTAGGGAATGCCCCTGGTATTCTCGAATTACATATTTTTTCTCTTCTGATCGGATTTGGCAACTTTCTTCCTAGTATGGTACTCCCAAGCAAGACACATTTTCTCCTACATGTTGGGGCGTGCAATTTGGATTGTTTTGTTCTCCATGGCTTTAAGTTGTTGGGGTGTGAGGTTTGGCCACAATTTTGTCACATAGTCAGGGTAGGACCATAAATGTCATAGACGCATTTCCTTAGCCAATCTAATCTATAAATCTAAATGGGGGGAGAGGTATACATGTTGGAATGTCGTCGAGTGATGGATGGAGTCCGACAATTCTTAGGTAATTTTTTGAAAAGAAGTCTCTTGAAGCTAAGCTTGGATGTGGACTTCAATACGAATATGATGATCTTTTCCTCCTTAGATAGGGTCTCAATTTCTTTTCGGTATTTAGGTGCTAATCTCAAGAAATAATAGTTTAGAATTGTTAGAATCCATCGGTAATAAAAGAGATGCTACAAGAAGAATAAGTATTGCTAGTGTTTGTAGCAGGTCGACGTGTCCATTATTAATTTCTTTTTGGGTTGTGCTTTCAGTCACCATCTCGATTTTTCTATGGTATTTTCTAGTAGTTTGTAGAAAAATAAGATGGTGGTTGGGGCAATATGCAATGTCAATTGACTGATGTTTGGCTAAGACCAAAAGATCGAGGAGGATGCACCAACAGTTTGGCATGAGTTTAATAGGGCTAAGTGTAAATATGAGAGGAAATATTGGATGTCTTAGGGGATATGAAAGCGAAGGCCTAGCCTAAAGGATAGTTGGTAGAACCAAGTGAAGCTAGGGTGTTTGGATCAGACTGACATGTTTTGATGTAGGTAATCGAAAGTCATGTCGTACAATTGATACTTCTTGGCCACTCTAATCAATTCAACGTCGATAGTAATCTGAGAATAGTACTTGGCTGGATCCTCTCCATTCTTTCTGATTGTTGCCCTAGGACTGGAGGAGGATGCATTGGAATGAATTTTGGCTTGACTATTTTGGTCTTCTGATCATGATTTTTTTTGGGGGTTTTGAGGGTTGTTACCTGTGTCTGTAGTTTGGTTTTGGTATTTTGGATGACTTTGGGGTTGTTTTCGGTCCAAAAGGGAAAAATCTAGGTCATTAAGATCTATAAACCAACCTCCGATGGATTGATCTCAGAATAATCATATACTTAAATGGTTGCTTCGTGTTTCGAATTTTCAGAAGACATTGTTTGGTGGATAGCAAAGTATTTGGAAAAAAGAAGAAAAATAGAAATTTTGAGAAAGAAACGGTAAAACTCATATTAAAGCATGAGGAACTGATCAGTAAGTGAAGAACTCGAAGAACTTGAAATGGAGATAGCAAGAGGGGAAATGTGGTATTTTGAAGCCTAAGAGAATGCAAGTAAGTGCCAAAAAGTTTTCACCTAGTGCTGAAACCGGTGAATTGGTTTGATGCAAAATGGGGGGCTTTGGGAAACTCAGAGGGGCGAAGAGGTTTCTCTGGTGTGGAGAGAATTTGGCAATTGGCAACAAAATTAAAAATTTCTAGAAATTGTAAAAGTAAGGTTAGAGATGGAGTTTTATAAAGGTTTGGTTCAATGGCTCAGATCGGGATAGAGAATGGACGGTGATGATTGATGGAGCATTCATTGATATTAGCATTTAATGCATTGCTTTTTAGGGGATCAAAGTGATGTGACGGCTTGCGAGGATCAAAGCGATGTGACAATTTGCAAGGAACAACGCAACATTACAATGAGGTGACGTGATATTTATGGCAAGGACAGTTCAGAGTTTTGGACATATCTCACTTCATTATTTGTAAAATTCAAATAATGAAGTGCAGGGCTTACTGTGTAGGGTAAAATATTCCCAAGCTAGTTTTTCTGAATACAACATCGTTTGTCTGATCATAAAGAGTCAGACTTATCGTGTGTTGTGTTTAGTAGGTATGAGGTAAAGTATGTATGTCCGATCTTCTGACAATAAGCTTGGAACATCAGACCTGTCAAGATAGTTCAGATGTCCGGATTAACAGGAACATATTACAAATTTGTATCTTTTGACTTTAGTCTTTTTGGTCTTAAAGAAAGTGAATCCCTGAAGATTTGGGATTTCAATGATCTAGTTTTAATAGTATTGAGTTAGTGAATCCTAATAGGAATGGTGGGCTGGTTTTCTAAGAGGATAAGGATCCTTAAGCCTATAAATACATTATTTTTGTACCTAAAATATATGAAACAAACGAGAAATTCTGAATATTTAGGACATTCGTAGTTTTTGGTGTTAGTTCAAAAAGTGCATGTACAAATATATATTGTGATCTTGAATATTTGTTAATAATTTTTCTTAATTTCTAGATAGTAAGAAAAGATGGGAGAGAATGGAAAACAGTAACCATAAAATGATATCCAATCAAAAATTATTAAGAGGATGAATGGTGTTGGTGTAAAATACAACAATCAGTAGTTTTCTAGTGCGCGAGCGTGCCACTTCAAACCTATAATAGTTCAAAGAAAAGAAAATATGTCCCAATTGAATCAAACTTAATCATACAACGATTGTATTAATTATTGAAAACAAAATAATTAAAGGTTACAAATGCCTTCAAGATCAAAGGAATTTTAAATAAAACTTTAAACTAAGGACAACTAATAACACTTGACTACTCGAAGTAAATTCTAACGAGAATAAACTAAGTAGTTTATGTTGTAGTTGTGTGTTAATGGAGGGATCTTCTCCAAAGTTGAAGAAGCTTGAATTTAAACAATGTGGAAAAAATATAAATTCACTTAAATCCAAAATATTAATATTTTTAATAAATAAAAATATTAATTTAGAAAATCAAAGTATATGGTCCAAACATTACCCCATTGTTTAGCAATTTTGTGGTAAAAATTGCAAATTAATCTTCAAGCCAAGAAATTCTGCACCATCAGGCAAATTAGTTTTCCAGCTCGAAAATTATGCACCATCCTCAATCTTTGCTTTTCCATATCCATATTTAACACTGGGATCCATTTCTCTCCAAATGATACGGGATCTTCATGACTTGGAGTTAAAGCACGCACCAAATCACAAATCAAGAAAATTGCCAAACAAATCCATGCCATATTTTCACTCCTTCCGAACAAAAAATTATATATCTGTATAATTTCCTCTCAATATTTAATCAACCATCAAGACCCATCTTTGGAAACTATAAGACACTTAGATACACAATTCACTTTGTATATGCCTAAACAAGCCAAAACCACAAAATTAATTCCATTTCAAAAATGATGCCAACTGAAATCCTCCAATATCAAATATGTCAAAGATGGATTCTCCCTAAACAATTGCTCTTTTTCTCTTCTGCAATAAAACAAACTCCTCCACCATATCAAAATTCTTAGCCAGAACTTGTCACAAACAACTAGAGAGAAAATAAAACTTTATTCTTTAGTCGGAGAGGCATTTTTTTTGGTCAAAATCTTGCCGCTGACTCCGATGGACATTAAATGCAAATTATGTCAAATTAGTTGTAATGGCACCGTTATCTGCTGGTGCCGATGCTGAGAACAAAAAACAAGTGCTTGTGGAGTCGGAGAGGAAGACACAGGTACTGCTATGGAGAAGAAAACAAATGCGTGTGAGAGATAATCTACAGGAATGGGCGTGAATACGGGCTTGGACGCGTATGGGCTGCAACGCATGGCTGGGGCACGGAGATGATTTGGATATGCAGGCTTGGACGCGGCTGGAGCTGGACTCGGATTGAAAAGGAGCTAGGCTCATCTTGATGCCTACGGGCTGGATGGCAGGCTGCGGAGCTGGCTGTGGCACGCGTATGGAAGCTGGGATTGGCGCGGGATGCTTAGACTTGCATGGTGGACATGAACTGGAGGCTCAACAAGCTGGACACTGCGAATGGAGAAGGGCCGAATGCAGCTGGGCTTGCGTATAGGAGAAAGATGGACATGCGGACTGGACTAAACCCATGCTGAGCACGGACATGCAGATGGACTGCTGGATTGGACTCGGCAAGCAGGCTGGACGCATGGATGTGGGCTGAGGGGAACTCGGGCTAGGCAGCATGGATGAGGCCCTGGGCTCGAACACGGGCTGGACTTGGAACATGGGCTGGACGCTGCGTGCTGGACTCAGACGATGGGCTAGACTAATCGCGGGCTGGACTAGAATGCAGGCTGGGCAGCATGGATGCGGCGCTGGGCTCGGATGAAGCTGGACTTGAGCTGACGACAGGCTAGGCTTGGATGCATTGTGACCTGATCTAGATGTGCTGGAGACTCGTGACCCTCCCTCGCCAATTTTTTTTCTTTTTATTGCAGGTGACCAAGAATTTTATTCACCCAATTGAAGATCTTGCCGATGGTACATCCTTGGGGTTTGACTTGCTCTTCCTTGGCTCCACTATGGGACTGTGGATATATTTGAAATGTCTTTGTTTGTGTCCCTGGACATATTACATCTTTTCCAACGATGTGGATTGACCCAGTGATGTATTTGTTGATGCCGAATATATATATATATATATATGTATTTTGAATTTTTTTTGCCTACTCCATTTTCTTCCATTGTGGACATGACTCAACTGCATCCAGTCGATTTTGAAGGCAATGAATTCAACTTTATATCAGATCACCCCGACACGGCAATCTTTTAACGGTTAGTGGACAAGTGGTCTTTCGACCTGCTTACTTTCCATTATACCTACATACTACATCTATCTGAATAGGTTGGCTATGGATTTTGGCATTTAGCTGAGTTTTTTGACATGGTTTGAAAGGGGCCGAAAATGGCCAGCAAAAATTGCAATAAACTGCCGTTTAGATTTTTGGCTTAATTTTCTTTAGATCTTGACTCCTGTTGGACGATGTTCTTATTCTATCATGCCAACTAAAACTGGGATCCAAATGACAAAGGTAAGATGTCGAATGTGTTGACTATCACCTCATCCGTGGTTCCAAATTTGATCATTGATGACTTGACGGCTGAAGAAACAACTATGTCTTTATCCACCAGATTATTGTCCATGTCATTCAAGCATGACTGCATTTCTGCACTCTGTCCTATGATCCATCTCCTTGTCGGATGGTTTCTGGAAAAAAATGACTTGGAGATTGGGCTCACCTTGCCCCCCATGGTGTCGATCATTCACTTTCACTGATCCATTTTGCAACTTCGATCCTAGACGTCGGAAAACAAAATTTTGGTCGTGGCTTTCCAGTGGTGGCTTTGTCATGTCAAGTTTCTAATTCCTCATCGGATGCCTCATCCCTCTTTTCTCGACTTCATGCCTACATTGGGTACAAAGCACCTTAGAAGGAGATTCAGCCTTTTCGAACGAAGACTCCCTTCTAAGTTTCACATCTCTCTTCCAAACTCTTCTGGATGACGTCTGTCGTAGATCCAACCTAACTCTAGGTTTTGCCAAGTCTGAAATTTTGGCCGAAACCATGTTCGCTTTGGCCGATAGGAAATGGTTGTTATCCACTTCCATTATCTCCTTTCCTTTCTCTAGAAACTTTAATGCTTGTTTGTCAATCATTGCCTGGATAGCATTCCTGAAGACCACGCAGTTGATAGTCTGATGCGACCACGTACCATGTCATTTGTAGTATGGCTTATTCTTCATCTCTTCAGCTGTTGGTAGGATATGGCCGTCAGGTAATTTAATTACCTTGTCGACCAACAAGTAGTCAAAAATCTGATCAGCTTTGGAGATGTCGAAATTGTAGACCTTCTGCCGCGTTAATTTCAGTTGCTCCTTCAATACTTTCCTGGTCGTCAACCTCCACGACGTGAATTTCAGTATCTAGGTCCTTGTTGTATGACCCTCTGGATGAATTATTCCTCTACTACTCCTCCATCAAGATGCCTTCATATTGCGTGGTTCGAGATATTAACTCAAACAATTCATGGAATTTTGTCCCTTCAAACTTCTTTCGAAGCTTGTAGCTCAATCTGCCTTGTGCTAGCTTGACGAACTCCCATTCCGGTATGTCCAAGTGAAATTTGATCCTCGCCTTCTTGGACTGGGGTATAAATAACTGCACTGACTCTCCATCCATTTGTCGCAGGCGCGATAAGTCAACCATGGAAATTTCTAGCTCAAACCTATAGAACTGTTCATGGAACTTCCGCTCCAATTCTTGCCAGCTATGGATTGAGTTTGGCGGCAAGTTGATGTATCAGGTGAAAACTGGATCTGTCAAAGAATTAGCAAACAATCGCAGCTTTAGAAAATCACTGGCCACTACTTCTCTGTACTTGATGGTGAAGCGGCCTATGTGCTCTACGGTGGATTGTCTCTCTTCGCCAGAAAATAGGGTGAAGTCAAGATACCTGAATCCCCTAGGAAATTTGATCCAGTCAAAAGCGTCAGGGTACAACATCCTATAAGATGGGTGTCTGGTCCATCTGAGTGCAGGACCCATCATCTCTTGGATGATGGTCTCGACAGCTTTCCGATCCATGCATTGGCCATGGTTCATCAAGTTTAGTCCATTCCTCTGTGCCAGGGCATGGAAGTCTGCTTGATAGGCGTGGGCATCAAAGTGTCCATTTCTGTAGTTCTGTCCAAAATGCTCCGCATGCCCCCTCCATGAATCTAGTTCCGAGCTAGCAGGTTTCCATATGTTAGAACATCTGCTCTCCCTCCATGTACCTTGGGTACAGCTTGGAAAGCTTGTGTCAATTGTTCTTCCTGACCATCCCTCACGGTCTGGCCTTGGTTATCAGCATGCCCCCTAGCAGGACATTGTTCCTAGTCGGTGGGAGAATGTAAAGTTGGACTTGCCGTTTAGACATAAACCTTACATCATTTCCACTGGACCCGGCCTGAAAGGCCGGTGTCTCAGTCCTTGGCGTGTTTCCATTGGGTACGGCCTGAAAGGCCTGCACCTGTTGTTCCTTTTGGCCGTTAGTCGGCCTTGCGCCATTCGACACAGTAATTCCAAGATTCCTTGCAACGTTTACTGCTAGGTCTCCTGGTATGCTTCCATCTTACAAGACAGCTCACAAATAGAATCTTGAATAGACATCCTTGTCGTGTTCGAAGTCTTGCCAGCTTCGTTTTCAATTCCATCCACATTCGACACGTTTCGGCTGCTAATGTAGCCGTGGTTGTCCGATTCCTAATTCTTGGAACGAGTCTGCACCATTTTCTCAGTCAAAAAAGATATGTTGGTGTAAAACATAACATTCAAATCATTTTCTAGTGTGCGAGCATGCCACTTCAAACCTATAACAGTTCAAAGAAAAGAAAATATGCTCCAATTGAATCAAATTTAATCTAACGATTGTATTATTTATGAAAAACAAAATAATTAAGGGTTACAAATGCCTTCGAGATCAAAGGACTTTTAAATAAAATTTTAAACTAAGAACAACTAATATGCTTCTTCAACTTTGGAGAAGATCCCTGCATCAACACACAACTACAACATAGACTACTCGAAGTAAATTCTAACGAGAATAAAATAAGTAGTCTATGTTGTAGTTGTGTGTTGATGCAGGGATTTCTCCAAAGTTGAAGAAGCTTGAATTTATAAGTAAAAAAATTTCTCAGGAGGCTTGTTTACTTCTGATGTGGGACTCCTCTACTATCAATTTCCAAGATATATGTTTATACTTGTATCACTTCAATTCACTCTCCTTTTTAAACAATGTGGGAAAAATATAAATTCACTTAAATCCAAAATATTAATAATTTTAATAAATAAAAATATTAATTTAGAAAATCAAAGTATGTGGTCCAAACAAATGGGAAGTTAGAGTTGGATCTAATTAAGGGAATAGTTTGATTAGCTTGTCTGAAGAGAAAAAAGAAAAGAAAAGGAAAATAAACAAAATGGTGTATTACTCAAGGTAGTTGTAGAAGAGATATAAGAAAAAGGAGTGAAGAAAAAATAAACAAGAAAAAGAAAAAAAAAAAGGAGATTTGCAACCTTTTTTTGTTAGTGATTGAATCAGAAAAATGCAAGAAAGAAGAAGACAAAAACACCTTTTAATTAATAAAATTCATATTATTTTAGAATGTGTAAATATTTTTCCCTTTTTAACAGTTAAGTTTAACATAAATAACTGCTGGGGTATAAATGATTTTCATAAATTTGAATAAGGACATTTTTATAATTATTTCAAGTTTAATTAATAAAGTTCATAGTTTTTTTAAACATGAATTAAAGAGGTTCACTTTGGGTACCAAGATTTGAAAATGATAAATTTTAAACTATTTATTGTGTTTAACTTATTATGATAAGGATTTGTCGATATCATTAATGTATACATAGTTCAGTAATCGCTTTAGTTTATGCCTTAATGATTCCATTTTAATTAGGGATGTAAGAAAAAATCTGAAAGCGCAAAACCATTAAAACCCATTTTGAAAAAATTCGGCCCTAATTCAATCTATATTTGATATGATCCAAGCTCGAGCCCATCCTATATCTTTTGATATTAAGCTTGTGAACTTTAGATTTTTAGTGTAAATTTGGCTTGAAACAGGGCCCATCAGGCTATTTGTTTGACTAACCCAAAGTCCTACGTTACCTTTTATTTTTTTCATTTATCAAATATATTTTAAACAAAAAATAAAAGTATATTTGAATAAAATTTTGAAATTATATAAAAATCAAATTTTAGGTTCCAAATTCAACCTATACTTTAAATTTCAAGCAAAAACTCGATAACCGTGTCTGAAGCTCAGCTTGACACTCATAAGGCTAGGTACTGGGCTTTAAAAAAATGAGAAAAATAGCTAGGCCCATCCCGACCTTAATTCTATCTCCAATCTAAAAAAAGTTCAGTCTAAATTTGAATTTTTGAGCTTGTGCTAGACAGTCCAAATTTACAGTCCAAATTTAATATTTTTATAGAATTTGATAATATAAGCTACCTATGGTGTTAATAGCTATATGTATTTATTTAAACAGAGTTGTAAGTGCACTTACAAATTGCTTTTTAGCTACACAACACAACAAATGGAATTAGAGGAGTCAAAACGATCATGCGATGCTGGCATTGCCAGATTAGCTCATTCATATTCGTGTTGCGTTCCTGCCAATCTATTTATTATCGTGTCATGCTCATACTGACACGTTCGTATTTGTGTTAACATGTTTATATTCATACAAACATATATATTTATTTTTATAAATTAATGCATTATAAAATTATATATAACATTAAGTTAAATATAGTACAATTAATTTATTTTCTAATTTATTAGGCAATTAATATTGACATAAAAGAGAAACAAAAGCCATTTATAATTAATTACACACTTAAATTTAAGGGAAAAAAATTCTAAGTAAAAAAATTATGTTTATGCACAATTAAATAGTTGAAATTTTAAATAAAGAATTACATTGATTAATTTGAAAAAAAAAACTTACAACAAAATAATGAAAATATAGTAAATTAATATAATTTATTTATTTATAAACTATTCGTGCTAGTCATGCCATGTGCATGCTGTTTCTGATCGATTATGAGCTCGTGTCATGCCTAGTCAATGAGTCTCTTAAGCATTATCATTACGTCTTTCATGTTTGCTTATAGCCAAATTTTAATGTCTCGTGTCCTTGTTATTTGACCCATTTTACACGTTTTAGTGGAATGCATAATATTTTGTCTATGTGCTGGGTAGTTGAAGGGATTTAAATATAGAATTTTAGATTGCAACTCCAAGGGATTAAAGTAGCTTCCAATATGCAAAAAAAATTCCATTAGTATTGACCCATTCCTAATCTTAAACAGAACTCATACAAAGGGCATGCCAATCCATATTTCGCTCTCAATCTATCTACTTTTTAATTTATTATCACAATTATAGGCTATAGGTAATGAAATTTTTTTATATACTATAGTGGTGCAAAATCACTCCCCTGTCTGCTGCTGTGAACCTGCAAAATAGAACAAACGTGAAGATCTTGAAGCATCGGTGTGGTACTAGCCTTAGATCTCCGACGCTTAAGTCAGATGTGTTTATTAAGGCTACAAAGAAAGTGCTCTCTCTAGATTAAAAAATTCAAGATTTTTACCTCAGTACCATAGTGAGGTATTTATAGTGCCTCAGATTTAGGTTTCCTAATCCCTTTAGGAAACAAGACCCCCAACCCTAATGGGCTGGACCACAAAGCCTCGTGACTGGGCAACCTATCAGCCATGTTGGAATCTATCCCTTGAGCGATTGCTTAGGGATGCCCTAACTGTAGGATGTCCGAACCTCAACGGGACAGGCTTAGGCTACCAAAACCATACTGCAATGACCTACCCAAAGGTCGACTATGGAAGGTCGGACATCTCTGAACAAACAACTATGTTTACCAAGCTGACCAAAAAGATGAGTCGGGTCATCCGACCATAAAGACAGTATGTCGGGTCCAATTGGTTGGACTAAAGTTTACCAACACAATTAGCCTCCCAATCTATTGAACAATTATTGAATTGTTTAATCATAGTAGTTATTTAAAATTTGAGCCTTTTGACCTGATCTGCATTAATGACACTCTAAGTGATGCCACTGTTGAAGTCACATGTATCGCGATGGTTCGATTGCCTAGATTAGACGATACAGCTTCACATCAAATCACCAATAATTACTTAATTTGATCTGTTGATTCAAAATTTTAGATCAGCATCTCAACCGTCCATCTCTGTTTAAATACCCCATCCTGAATTCATTTCCTTTTTTACGCACAAAACCCTTCTCATACTAAATATCTCATCTACTTCCTCAAATTCTCTCTATCTCTCTCTTTTCACAAAGTTTTGCAACTTCTACGCTCGGTCGTTCACCGTTATCCCTTGGTACTTGCCGCTTTCATCCAATCTACACGGTCTGAGTTTGTCTAGAGATTTTCCAATTTGTACTTGGAGTGCCTATCTTCCCTCATTTTCTCATTTCATTCTTATGCTTATGTGTTCTTCATGTTTTTCTCATTCCACGGTTAGTCCTCTTTTCTATCTTTCTCTGTTTTGATTTTTCTTTCATTTTTTGTTTATCTAAGTAACTGGATAATTTTTTTTCCCCAAACTACTCAATCAGACAATATGTCTTCAAACTCTTCAGATAATAGTCGCAGCCATATTTCTATATACGATTACTTTGCCATCCAACACATAGGTCAAACTGATTCTGAACATGAGAGCGAAGGTTCGAGTTGTTCAATGGAACACGAACCTGAAAGACCTGCACCTACAAACCCTTCAGACCCGGAACATGAAGGATGTTATAGGCAACTGGGACTAGTAGAATTGCCACACCCCTAGGAACTCACTCAGTGAGGCAGCCTTTCTTAGTTCCTCATGCAGCCCGACCATCCGATCCTTTCACAGTTGGAAAGGAGAAAATAAATAAGATGCTTCCTATTATTCCAAAGATAACCACAAACCAAGACCTACTATCCATCGCAAAAAAATATGACCTTACTAACGTTATCCTTGACCATCCCAATGAAAACGAACCAGCCTCATCCACCCAGACTTCTAAACTTGCTTCTACGAGATTCCTTTCAGGATTGAACTTCGCTTCCCCATCTTGCCTTTCATCCAACACTCATTATCCTACTTCGAATTAACTCAAACCAACTAATGCCAAACACCTGGAGGATACTCCTTCGACTAATCATTATGTCCGAGACCCAAGCCATTACTCTAACCACTTCCATACTTCTTTACTTTTACTCGCTACAAGAGAACTCAAACTAAAAAGACCAATAATTTATAACTGCCCACAAGAGGATGAAACTTCTCTTAGAAACCATGACCTATGACAAGCAACGACAACAATAGTACTTCTTCGTCCAGGGCAACTGGGGTCAATACCACCTTTCTTTCGCCTCCAGAACTATCTGAAGCACCTAGAACCTTAACTTTGGTGAGGCAATAGATCAAACAGAGAAAGAGTGAATTTATGCTAAAGTTTCTAACTAGTGTTTCTTTTTCTTTTTAGATTGCCAACTCAATCAAGAATCAAACTTCTTAACTCCCAAGGATCAAACTTGGTACTACTAATATGAAAGATGCCACCAAGAGAACTTAGCCTAAAGAATCTCTTGTTAGAGGAAAAATGAGTCACTGCCCAACTCAGACCAACTTTGGAGGACATACCTACATGTATTCTCTTACCCCTATGCCCTGCAGTATGAACCAATCAAAGTGTCAATACTTGATTGGCTCAAGCGTACTATTTATATTTCTTGGGGCCTAATTCCTGATGCTTGGTCTCACGTCTGGCTAATCTTTCACCCGAACTGCTTCAAGCAATAGAGAACAAGACAGTGTTGGCAAAGGCTTCCATGTCCGAGATCCAACAAAAATACAAGGCTCTGGGAAGCAAAAAGAAAGCCCAAAAGAAGGGAAATCGGTTGAGAAAGCTACCTCTGGGACTATAAAGGCAACGCGTCCTCTAGCCGAACAACAAGTCGTTCTTGATGACCGGACCAAAGGAGTGGAGATCAACCCCTAAGCCATTGACTTGATAGTGGAGGATCAAGTGGGGACCATCTGACTGTCCTATCCCAAAGGCACCTCTTTCAGCCATAATGCAGAGAGTTGTGCCGAGTTTGTATATCAAAGTCTTACACCTATTGATATGGCAGAGCTGAAGAAGGTGCACAAGGATCACCTCTGCTAAGAGGGGCCTTGATGCTTTAAAAGGTAAAAATGCCTTGTGTTTTTTTTGCATAATTTGTTTGATCGGACTAAACTTTATTGTTCGACTGTTTGATCAGACTAAACTTTATTACTCGGCTGTAGGCGGCTCAGAACATGGTGATAGCCACCCACAAGACATTCAAAATGTGTAAAGAAAACAACTGTATGTCTAAATGTCTGGCTATTATGGAGAAGAAAACTTTTGAATCCGAGGTGACCCATAAAAAGCTCGACGAGGGCTTTGACAGCCTCAAAATAGCTCACCAAAAGGCCAATACTGAACTGGCTCGGCTGAAAGCATGCCTGGCAGAGGAGAGGAGGGTGGCCGAGGAAAGGGAGTTGGAGCTACTGACTGCCCAAAACGCAGTGCGGGTCGAAATCATGAGATTGCGACTGGAGAATGGGGAGTTGGAGAAAAGCTTCGAAAGGCAAACAAGGTCATGGACATGAACCAGGTGAAGTTAATCGGGCTAAAGATACACATAGATAAAAAATAGCTCTACAAGCCTGGCAAGAATGATCCCCCATTGAGCCCGAATGTCTCCCGTGATCTTTACACATACTCCGACGCCTCAACGGAGGTGGAATTGTGGGGCCTAACGACCTTTTGGATGTTAGCAGTTCTGCTCCTGCCCAACATGAAAGGGAGATCCGTGCCGACCGACCCACAATTGTTTGGGCCACCATAAGCAAATTCAACCGACACTACCGAGGCTGAACAACCCAAGAGGATACACGTTTTTTAATTGTTGTCTTTCATTCTAGTTTCCATTCTTGATGTATCTTTTTTTTTTGCTTGATGTTCGGATACCATAAATTCTAACGTTATCAATAGAATTCACACATGTACTTGCTAGGTTTTTTAATTATCTTCCCACGACAAAGTGTTCTTTTTCAAACATGTTTGGTTTGTAGTTTTTCTAGTGCAAAATTGGCTTGTAGTTTTCCTGACCTTGTCGGTTTGTAGTTTTTCCACATGTAAAGGTGGCATTTTATTTTATATTTGTACTAAGGCAATGACTTACCCGAAGCAAGAATTTACACAAATTATTTGCACATAATGAGATGAAAGTCAAATGTTCAAAATTTTTTTTATTGATTGTACTTGTAAAACATAAAATTTTTGGACTAAACTTGACAGTTGTACCTTCAGTCAGCCTAATTTGACTCTGAAAAGAAGAATGCAAATGTCATGGACATACAACTAAGTAAAAATTGAATTTATGTAAAAACTTTATAAGTGCTCGGAGTTCCAACTAAATGGAACTTACTTGCCTTATGCATCTTGCAACCAATATGCTTCAGGCCAAGGGATCGAGATAATTGTGTAAGGACCTTCCCAATTGGGTCGGAGCTTTCCTGTGTTTAACTCTTGAGTATTTTGGAAGAACCTGAGAGTACCAGATCACCGACTTGGAAATGCCTTTGATGAACCGTAGAGTTTTAGTATTGTGCTTCAAGCTGCATGTAATGCCTGAGCCTTATTGTTGATGCTTCACTCTTCTCCTCCGCATCGTCCTGGGATTGCTTCACCATATGATCGTTGAAAGGCTCCAGTTGTCCATAAGTCAATATAGTCTTCACAACTACTTCTACAAGGTCTTTGCAGTTGTCCATAAGTTCGGATGGTCTTCACAACTTGTTTTGTACACCATAGAAAAAGGGGTGGAACCAGTGGGTTCTTGGATGGTCATCCTGTAAGACCATAATACATCTAAAAATTCTTCCACCCACTTTCTTTTAGACTCATCCAGCAGTATTTTCAATATGTTCAATATTGTTTTGTTGGTTGCTTCTGCCTAACCATTCCCCTGTGGATTCCTAGGAGTAGAGTAATGGACATTGATTTTCCACTTGCTGCAAAAAATTTTGAACTTTGGACTAATAAATTGGGAGCCGTTGTCGATGACCAAAACTCTCAGGAGGCTGGAGAGGCAAATGATATTTTTCAAGAAAAATTGAACCAAATCCATGTTTTTGATGTTGGAGTAAGATTTTACTTTCACCCATTTTGAGAAATAATCGGTCGCCACCAAGATAAACTTTTTCTGCCCTGGTGCCTGAGGAAAAGGCCCGACAATGTCGAGTCCCCATGGGATGAAGGGCCACAGACTCAATACTGAAGTTAACTCGTTGGATGGGACATGATGAAAAGGAGCGAACCACTGACACTTCTCACACTCCCGTGAATATTTATCGGAATCCTTATAATGGTCGGCCAATAAAAACCTTGCAACTTTATTCGATGAGCCATCGATCATTCTCCCGAGTGATTACCACAGAAACCTTCATGCATCTGAGCCATCACCTTCAAAGCTGCCCAAACATTTGAGCAAAGGTCTAGAGAAGGATCTCCTGTAAAGGAGTCCCCCGAACATGCAGTACCTTGCTGATTTCATCAGTAACTTACGATCCTCTGACTTGTCCGAAGGTAAAACTCTGTTGACAATGTACTCCACAATTTCCGTCATCCATGTTCCTTCTTCAATAGTCATCACCTTAGAATTCTCTTGGATGCTTGGCTCAGCCAAAAACTCAATTGGTATGGCCCTTTTGTCAGTAAAGCGTACAACCGATGTTACATTAGCCAGAGCATCAGCATGACTGTTCTCCTCCCTGAGAAGTTGTCTCAACTCAACTCTCTCAAAGTCTGAGATTAACTCTTGAAGCTTCTTCAAATATTTGGCTATAGTTGGACACTTGGCTGCATACGTGTCATTCACCTGGTTTACTACTAGATGGGAGTCACTTGATACCACGACCACTGTTGCTTCGAACTTCTTTGCAAAACTAGACCTGTAATTGTTGTGGTATAATTTTAATTAACTCACAACTACACGAATCAACAACTAATAAAGTGGATTTCTTAGAGAAAACCTGTATTGATCCCATGAAGAATAATGTCTCTAGTATTGAATTTAAAGCAATTGTCAATTAAGCTAATAAAAGTAAAAAGATTGTTGATTGATTGATTCTTGTATAGCAAAACATGAATTAAAAGAAAGCAATATTAAAATTGAGAGCAAGACAGCAAGCAAGTATTTCAAGGTTTTGATGAAATAAGGATTATGACTTCACCACTATTACTCCTATTTAATCCTAATGCATTATAGATTCATAAGTTAACTCCCCTTTAACCACAAGTGACTAGAAGTTGATTTCTTCATGAATTCTAATGTAGCAAGCACAAGGCATTAAGAACTACAATGAAATATTAACCTTAAGCATGAATCAAACTCAAATATGTATTAAACACTAAATAGTCATAATAGGGCTACATCATAATCCTCATAGAAAATTTAGTTACACATTATCTCTATAATATCCATCAAATAATTAAGAGACAACATAGATTAACTAACAAAGAGAATAAGAGTAAAGAATCAAATCCAAAGTTGATGGCTGCTGAATTTTAATCTTCAATCTTCTTCTCTTGGCTTCTTCAAACTATGATCCAAAATCACAAGGTTGATTCCTCCAAGGTGCTGGCCAAATTTCTCCTCCTTGATTTCAGCTTTGTGTAGCACAACTTATCTATGTGAGAACCCTTAAAAACTGAATAAAACCCTAGAAAGTACTAATGTTGCCATGAGAATGATGAAAAGAGATTGAGAGATGTGGATAGTGAAGGTTGTGAGAATGGTGCAGCCGTGTGGGCTGTGAGGATGGTGGTAGTGAATGTGTTTTGTATCTCAATGTTGCATGGTATTTATAGAAGAAGTTTAACCCTGGAGTCCCTTCAAAACCTAGAAAATATAAGAGATAACATATTTACATGATCTCAATCTCCCATAATTCCCCACTATGGCTGGCCACCTCAAGGAAAAAATAGTATTTCGTGTCTCATGTTCACACTAGGATTTAGGAAACATTTCATATCTCATTAGGAATCAAATTTATCTCTAAGTCTAATTCCTTTTATTCTAAACATTATTCCAATTAATATAGTTAGAATAATCTGACCTCCCATGTGGCATATGATGTGGAAAAATTTGTACACAAGGCTGGAGTGTGATGATATGGTAGTCCAATCATAAATGTCATCCTAGTAAGCAAAGATAGATTCCTTTTATATCACCAGTGTCGGTCAGCATATTCCAAGCACACTTTTGATGACCAAATAAACTCAGAATTCATTGATTCTTCTAGAAAAAGTCAGATCTATGTCTTAGCTTTCCAGTAATATCTTTTTTACACAATTTGGACACCGGGAAGACACTCAAATTCCAATTTCCCCAAGATAGTGTCAATCTGCCGCAACTGTTGAAAATGTATATCTTGTAAATCATACTAGTACTGATTGGCAGAACCAATTGAAATTAAACTTTACATAATTTAAGCCTAGTGAATCAGGAATCATTTTCAATTGGAATCGCACAAAACCTCAAAGTGAAACTCCAAATATGATTTTCTCAGTAAAGATTGCACAGAAATACAGTAATTCCAGCTTTTGTCTTTATTTTACAGAAAATAGAAAAATACAGTAATTAAGTACTTTTTATTAACAATCAATTATAAAATAGCTAAAATTCAATATAAAAAGTGGCATAAAAATGTTAACATTTTATGCCTATCAGCAATCAAAGTCTTGAACTCGACCTCATTGTTCAAAGCTTGGATATTGTCGCCCTTTGACTTCTTCAGCAAGATTCTGGTCCTGCTTCCTTGGGCATTTGACAAGCCATCTATGAACAATTTCCACTCAAATGACATGTTACGCTCCTTCATTACATCATCGATGTTTACATTGAACTCCATGAGAAAATCAGCAATTACTTGCAACTTCATTGTTGTCCGTGGGATATATTTTATATCGAAGGCACCTAGTTCAGTGTCCCACAGGGCCATTTGCCCTACCAAGTCTAGCTTATGCAGGACAATCTAGAGGGGGAAACCCGTGACTACTTCAATAGTGTGGCTTTTGAAGTATGGTCTGAGTTTTCGAGCTGACACTATCATAGCATAGGCTAACTTTTCCAAATTGGAGTACTAAGTCTCAACACTCAGGAGCACCTTACTGACATAGAAGATTGATTTATGTTCTTTCCCCTTGAACTTTACTAGTATCGAGCTCACAGCGTAGTCTAAAACTGCCAAATATAATTTCAAGATATCCTCGGGTGTGGTTTCACTAACAATGGGGGTGAACCAAGATACTTTTTCCAAGTCTTGTAATGCCTTTTCGCACTCCTTTATCCAATCAAAACTGGTCCTTCCCTTGAGGATCCTAAAGAATCCCTGGCATTTATCAGGAAGACCTTGACATGAATCTGCTCAGGGCCGCCACTCTGCCTTTAAGCCTCTGTATGTCCTTCTTTCTCTTCGACGAAGGCATATCTATTAAGGCTCTAATTTGGGCTGGGTTTGCCTCTATTGCTCTATGAGTAAAAATGTGCCCGCAGAACTTCCCTGATGATACCTTGAAGGTGCACTTGGTCGGGTTCAACCTCATGTTGTACTTTTCTAGCACATCAAAAGTTAGTCTTAGGTGGTCGAGAAGATCTTCTGCCTTTCTGACTTTACCAATATGTCATCGATTTAGTCCTCCATTTGTTATCTCCAGTTGATCTTTAAACATTATGTTTACCAAACATTGTTAAATGGCTCCAGCATTCTTCAGACCGAAAGGAATTACCTTATAGCAATAGATTCCTTTTTGGTCATGAAGGCATTTTTTTCTGGTTGTCTGGGTGCATCATGATCTGGTTGTATCTTGAAAAATCTTCGAGGAAGCTCATCATCTCGTGGCCTGCGGTGGCGTCTACTAGTCAGTCAATCATGGAGAGTCAGAAACTGTCTTTTGAGCAAGCTTTATTTAGGTGTGTGAAATCAGTACATACCCTGTTTTTCCCATTCTTACTCTTGACTCTTACTCTAGAGCTTGTCTACCACTTCGTTTATAGCTTGGATCCTCTTTCTAGTAAAATGTCTTCTATTTTGCCTGACTGGTTTGAATGAGGGGACTATGTTCAGCTTATGGGTGATCACCTCTAGGTTGATCCCTCGCATATCGTTTACATCCCAAGCGAAGCAATGCCATCTCTTCTTTAGAAAATCAATGAGCCTTCCCCAGTCTCGGCTGATAAGCAAGTTTTGATCCTCACTGTCCAATCTAAGCCGTCAAGGTCAACCGACATCTCCTTAATCTAATCCTAATCATCATTAAGTAGTTCAACCGCGAGGACACCGAGGCTCTTTGATTGCTATGAAGCAGTGAACTTCCCCTTGGTGGCCTCAACAAAGCAGGATGTTGTGGTATATTTTAGATCAAGTCGCAAGTCTACGAATCAATAGGTAATAAAGTGGATTCCTTTTAGAAAGAAAACCGATATCGATTCCACGAGGAATAATGTCTCTAGTTATTGAAATTAAATCAATTGTAAATTAAACTTAACAAAATTAAAAGAGATTTATTTTTTATTGTAGTTGTTGAGTAGCAAAATAGTAAATAAAGAAAGCAATATTAAAAATTAAAGAAGGCAGCAAGTAGATATTCAAAGGTTTTAAGAAACAAGGATTATGACTTTACCACTGTTACTTCTATTTAGCCCTAATGCATTTTAGATTCATAGGTTAACCCCCCTTTGACCATAAGTGACTAGAAGTTGATTCCTCAATGCATTCTAATCTAGCAAGCACAACGTATTTAATTATCCCTAATACAAATACGGAAATTTAAGCCCTAAGACATGCAAACCCAATATGTTCTTGTCAAAGTTGTCACTAAGGCATGCAATATTCCTATAACCATGTATTTCATTGCTCTTCCATAATTATATCCATTATTCCTAAGCCAATATAAATAATAAATCAATCCACCTTTTGATGGAAGCATTACGAACTACAATGAAATATTAACCTTAAATATGAATCAAACTCAAATATGCAATTAACACTAAATATTCGTAATAGGGTTACATCATAATCCTCATAGAAAATTAATTACACATCATCTCAAAATTATCCATCAAATAATTAAAAGACAACATAGTTTAAATCACAAAAAGAATAAGAGTAAAGAAATCAAATCCAAAGTTGATGGCTGCTGGAATTTGTTCTTCAATCTTCTCCTCTTGGCTTCTCCAAACTATGATCTAACTCACAAGGTTGACTCTTCCAATGGCAGGCTGAATTTCCCTTGCCTTAGGCTTTGTGTAGCACAACTTTACTATGAAATAACTCTTAAAAACTGAATATAAAACCTAATAAAAACTACTGTTTTCGTGAGAATGGAGAGAAAAGAGAAAGGATATGCTGTTGGAAAAGTTCAGAATGATGTCGTGAGGGCTGGAGGTGAAAATTGTGTGTCTTGGCTTTCAACAATGCATGGTATTTATAGGGAAGGTTTAGGAGAGGTTTAACCTTAAAACCCTTCTAAAACCTAGAGAATATAGGAGATAATATGTAAACTCCCATATTTCTTAGCATGGTCAGCCACCTCAAGGAGAGTAGGGTAATTTGTGTCTCATGTTCACACTAGGTTTAAGGAAACATTCCTTATTTCCTTAGGAATCAAATTTGTATTTAATTCTAATTCCTTTTATTCTAATATTATTCCAATTAGTATAATTAGAATAATCTGACCTCTCACATGGAATATGATGTGGAAAATTTCGTACACATGGCTAAAGTGTGGTGACATGGCAATCCAATCATCAATAGCATCCTAGTAAGCCAAAATAATTTCCTTTTATATCTTCCATGACCGCCTGTCAGATTCCAAGTACCTTTTGGATGACCAAATGGACTCCGAATTCATTTATTGTGGTTAAAAAAGTCAGGTCTATGTCTTAGCTTTCCAGGAATATCTTGTTTACACAATTTGGACATCGGGAAGACACTCAAATTCTAATTTCCCCAAGATGGTGTAAATCTGCCGCAACTGTTGGAAATATTAATTTTGTAAATCGAACTGGCACTGATTGGCCTAACCAATTGCAATGAAAATTTTTAGCATTGAATCCTAGTGAATCAAGAGTCATTCACAAAACCTCAAGGTGTAGCTCCATATATGATTTTCTCAGTAAAGGTTGTGCAGAAATACAGTAATTCCAGCATTTGTCTTTATTTTACTGAAAATAGAAAAATATAGATTGACAATTAATTATAAAATAGCTTAAATTAAATATAAAAAGTGGCCTAAAAACATTAACATTTTATGCCTATCACAGGACCTAGCCACTTTTGATCACTTCCAATCTGTTTCCGTTTAGAAATTTAATGGCCAATGGAAGGTTGATATAACCACCCTCATCTCATTCAGGCACGGATCCCTGAGAATTGCATTGTAAGCTGATTTTGTGCTGACCACCATCATTGTTGAATATATAGTTTTTTCTCGGGTCGATATGGGCATGATGACTCCTCCAATAACGGCGCTCGGTTCTCCATTGAAGCCAACTAAATTGAGGGTGACCTTGATTTTTCCCTCATCAAACTTCATCTGCCTCATTGCAGACAAGAAAATTATATCCACTAAACTGCCAATGTCGACTAGAAACCTCTTCATGAAGCACCTACTTATAGTCAACTTTATAATGCAAGCGCCATTGTAAGGGAAGTGCAACCCTTCGGCGTCCTGACTTGTAAATGTAATGTCAAGGTGACACATGATACTTTGATCGGATGTATCTCTCTGCCTTCTCAGCTCTTCCTGGACAAGTCTCTTTATTTCATCGCCAGACCGAAGGGTGTCCTTCTAATGTGCACCTCTGCATTCAGAACTTTGGGAGTGCTTTGAGGCAGCGACGACGCTTTTGCTTCGAGTCTTTCTTCTTTTTCGAGTTGCTTCTGCTTGGTTTTGGGTCTAGTCTGGTTGGCTATTTAGATTTTGTATGACTTTGAAACTGCACCGGGCCTGACTCACCTGTCTTCTGAGGTCTTACCGCCCTTAGTCACGACGTGACTCTTCAGTGCATGATTGTGCTTCAGGATGACAGAGACTGAAAGGTCATGCCAAGGTGGTCTCTGGTTCCCAGACATGGGGCTCTCAAAGAGGCGTTGGATGATGGTCCGGTTGAATTCCTTGGTTTGTTTTATGAAGGAGTTCATTTTGTTCTACATGTCTGTCATGGCTATCTGCATTGCCACTAGTTGCTCTTCTAGGGTTGGCTTTTTGACGTGGGATTTTTCCGAATTAGGGTTCAACATATTAGGCTCTGCACCGCTACTAGTTAAAACCTTCGTGAAGTTTTCTGTTCTCTGCTTATCTACATTTTAAGATTTAAGCAAATAAACTCTTACCTGGCGTGCCAAACTGTAGTGGTGCAAAATCACTTCCCCGTCTACTGCTATGAATCTGCAAAATAGAATAAACGTGAAGATCTTGCGGCACCGATGTGGTACCGGCCTAAGACACTTCTATGCTCAAGCAAGATGTGTTTATGGAAGCTAGAAAGAAAGTGTTCTCTCTAGGTAAGAAATTCAAGATCCTTACGTCAATACCATAGTGAAGTATTTATAATACCTCAGACTTTTAGGTTTCCTAATACCCTTAGGATACTAGGCCCCAAACTCTAATAGGCTGGACCAAAGGCCCCGTGACTGAGCATTCTATGAGCCACGTTGGGAATCTATCCCTTGAGCGATTGCTTAGGGGTGCTCTAACTCTCGGATGTCCGAACCTAAACAGGAAGGGTTTAGGCTGGCAAAACCATACTGCAATGACCTACTCAAAAGTCGGATATGGAAGGTCGAACATCTCCAACAATCAACCTTCTTTGCCTAGCTAACTAAAAAGATGAGTTGGATCATACGACCATGAAGACAGTTCATCGGGTCCAATTGGTTCGACTAAAGTTTACCCACATATATACAACTATTACATTGAGCAATGAAGTATAACAAACTATTAATCATTGAGCACATAATAATATTTATATAAAATTTATATGTTTTAATTTATTGAGTTTATGGGCCACCAAAAGAAGAGTCACCACATAGGCTTGGAGTTGCTCCCATTCATCATGTGTTTTGGTGTTGTTATTTCATTTGAGTTTTACAATTGCTTTCAATAAGTCTTATTGAAAACTTTTTCTTTGGGAAATTGATTCTTTTGCTCCAAGTAATTATGGTTTATTTCCCTTATTCAATGTGTTGGTAGTGAGTTGTTCATTGTATTAGTTTAAAGATCCATTTTCATTTGGCTGAAACCAAAATGCCTATAGTATTTTTAATTTATCTTTCATTTGAGAATGTTATTGATATCACAATTCAGCATAATGTGGCTTCCAGAGAAAGAAAGGAATGAAAATTGTTGTTGTCTGATTTTTGTCACTTTGATGCCACGTGATGTTTCCTTGAATGGATCTTGGATTCCATCCCTGACCCCTACGAGATAAGACAATAGTGTCAGATTGGGTGCCGGTGGTGTCACCGGCGTTCCCACTCCGATGCTTAAGTTAGTTACGAGACTATTCCCAGAAACCTCCTTCAGATTTCTCTCAGGTATCCCACTGCGCAGCCTACCTAGAGTTCTGCACTAAGGGGCCTTCCTGAAACCTGCCAAAGGTGATGATAGTGACTAGTCTAGGGTTGTTAGGGAGTGTTTAGGGTTCAAATCTTCAAAAAACTGTCCCCTTCCCACTCACCTAACCTTACCTTAAGTACCTCATTTCAACGGCTTGGATGCTAGGGTTATGAACCCTCATATGCTAGGATTGTGACACCTAGACTCAGAGAATAAGGTAAGTATTAAGCCAAGAACAAAAGATCAATGAGGTTCACTTCCTCCATCGTCCAAGACCACGTCGCACATGGGCTTACTCTTGGCCTTGCCTGACGGGCCAAGCTTCACCTGTTCGTGACTGGTGGGCCTCATCCATAGTGATCTTTGTGGGCGCCTGAGGGGCCTAGGAGGTTCTCTAACCCATATCCCAAAAATCCCCATAACACTAGCCCCTAAGACCAGCCCAATTTTCAATTGGGATGGTCTTCACTTTTGTGGGGTAGAAAACCTGCCTGGGCCTTCTCAATCTGTTTGAAATTTCAGTTCCTGCCTTCGCCCTGCCTGGGCATGGACTTGGCACGTGTTTCAAAGGCCCATTCTAACTTTTTTTTTTACAGAAAGGTCTGCTACCATTAACTGCCTGATCTGTCTAGTCCGTCCATTTTGATCCGACAGTTGGGGCGCATTAGTACGATGTCAGGTTCTTTTTGCACTTCCAATAACCATCAGCGTGGGAGAGAGAAAGTAGACGTGAATCCTTGCCGCCGCACCTCCCCCTATACTAGAATGTGGGTAGGCAGTTCCATTTTCCTAACTCAACCCCAAAATTTCCATTTTCTCTCGTTTTGGCCTCCGTAGACCGAGTTTTTGAATTCCCGTTCATCTCTCCTCACCAATTTTTTGGGATTCTTCCCATCATCTTCCATTGATCTTCGTCTTCTCCTGCTCTAACCTTCAGTCTCGTGCTTTTTAGTTAAGGGTTTGTGCTTGCTTCCCTTTATTTTTTTTTGAACCTGCTTTAAGCTTTCTCTTTTGTTTTTATGGCTTAGCTTGACCAGAGACCCGACGTGCACAGAGACTCTTTCTTCCAAATTCTAAGGTAAGCTTCTTTCCTCCCTTGATGGATGACTGTGTGCTTTGCATGATGTATATTTGTTTGTTTTACTTTTATACGACTTGCTTTCGATGGTACTTGCTGTCACTAGTTCTTCCCTAGGGTGTTTCTTCCTTCCCTGGAACTTGTAGCTATCCAGTCCTTTATCATTCTTTCCCTGTAAGCCCTAAAGGACCAGGTCCCTTTGTCTTAGTCTTGTATAGCCTGATGGTTAGGTGTCTGCATTGTTCATAGCATAAGACTTTCCTGCCTGCTTGACAGTCCTCCTTGTTACTTTTAGATGTCGGATACCTCTACTAGTAGCAGTAGTGAATCACTGCTACGATTGCTTGCTGTTCCTATCAGTTTTAAGTCTTCCCATAGCCTCAACCTAGACCTATCGAGGAGCTTAGGCCTTTGCCCATTGTCAGAAAAAAATCCAGGCGACTCGCTGGCGTGTTTTCTCCCATAAGCTCTGACCCTGGGTTTGTGGAGATTTCTGACTCAGAAGAGACTGAGCCAGAAGTGGTTGTTGATATGACGGGTCCCTCAGGGTCTCCAGTCCTTGTTGTTAGGGCCACCAGGGCCACTAGAGCCTCTGGGACTGCACGGGAACAAGCTAGGCTCAGGGGCATACATAGGGATTTCGACTTTGCCAGGTCTGACTTGACTGAATCAGGCTTGGCTAATTTGCTGGAAAGGTTCCCTCTACCTGAAGGCATGACTGCCAGGCTGTCCAACGCAGGGGAATCTGCCAGTTCCCCTCCTCCTGGGGAGGTAGCCTTAAGTAGTTGGTTCTTTGACTGTGGGCTCAGACTACCTCTAGCCCCCTTTGTTCGGTGGCTCCTCACCGAAATTAACCTAGCCCCCTTCCAATTAGGACTCAATGTCTGGAGGTTTGTGTTTTGCTCCTTCGTGCTATAGAGGGAACATTTTCAATCAGACCCTGCCACCTCAGATATCCAGGCCCTCTTTGAGATTAGACTGGTTCCCAAGCAGGAGGAAATTCATCCAATTCTTGCCTGAAATCACTGGATGGCAGAAAGACTGGTTCTTCATCGGTGGTTGTTGGGAGGCTAGATCCCAGGGAACCAGGTATGAGGTGTCTATGCCTCGGTGCTTCGGGGGTTGAAGTCATCGATGGAGCTCATCCCCCATCTCCTTGGTCAAGTGAGCAGTACCATGGTGGATGCCATCCTGGGTTTGAGTCTCACCGAGAAGGACTACAAATCCATTTTGTCTGAGGAGAGGTTATCCTTGGGTATGAATTAGGGGCGATCTTTATGTTTACATACTTTCATCCAACGATGTTTCTAACTAACATTTCCTGGTTTTTTGCAGCCATGAGTGGTCAGGCAGGGAGGAGCAGCTCTTGGAGGGACCTGCTTGGGCGCCTACCCAGGGAGCTGACTAACCTCTGACATCAGCAAAGCTTACACATAGTTCCACCCCTCATGGCTCTGTATCTACCTCGAAGCAAGCTTCCATGAAGGGAAAGGAACCTGCCTCCAGATCACAATCTCGATCTGGGGATGAGCTTTCCTCTAAAGGGAAAGCAGTCCTTCGTGCATCGAAGAAAAAAGAGCTTGCCACAGGAATAGCCGAGGATGAAATGGTGCACCTCCCCTCCTCAGGTTCATTTGGAACCTGGGTCTGACTTAAGCTACAGGCTGCAATTCGAGTCAGGCTTGCAGAGCAGAAGTTTTGGTTCATTCAGAACCTTGGTCTAACTTCAACTATCGTTCAAAATTTGAGTCAGGCCTGTTGAGCAGATATTCAGGTTCATTCGGAACCTGGGCCTGACTTCAGTTACCTGCTGACATGCGAGTCAGTCCCGCTTATGAAATGACAAGAAGTTCAAGTTCATTCGTAACTTGGGTATGACTTCAGCTACCGGCTGAAATTCGAGTCAGGCATGCTGAGCAGATATTCAGGTCCACTCAGAACCTAAGCCTGACATCAGCTACAGGCTGAAATGTGAGTTAGGCCCACCTATGAAATGACAAGAAGCTCAGGTTCATTCAGAAATTGGATCTGACTTCAGTTGCCGGCTAAAATTCAAGTCTGTCCTGTTGAGCAGAAATTCAGGTTCATTCGGAACCTTAGCCTGACTTCAACCACCGGCGGCAATGCGAATTAGGTCCGCTTAGCAAATGAGAAGAAGCTCAGGTTCATTTGGAACCTGGGTCTGACTTCAGCTACCGGCTAAAATTCGAGTCAGGCATGCTGAGCTGAAATTTTGGTTCATTCAGAACCTCAGTCTGACTTCAGCTATCGGCCGAAATATGAGTCAGGCCTGTTGAGCAAATATTCAGGTTCATTCAGAACCTGGGCTTGAATTCAGCTAACGGCTGAAATGCAAGTCAGGCCCGCTTATCAAATGACAAGAAGCTCAAGTTCATTCATAACATGGGTCTGAAATTCGAGTCATGCCTGCTAAGCAGACATTCTGGTTCATTCGGAACCTGTGCCTGACTTCAGCTACCGGCTGAAATGTGAATTAGGACAATTGAGTAGAAATTCAGGTTCATTCCAAACTTGGGCCTTACTTCAGCAACAGGCTAAAATGCGAGTCTTACCCAGTTAGCAAAAGATGAGAAGCTCAGGTTCATTGGGAACCTGGTTCTAACTTCAGTTACCGGCTGAAATTTGAGTCAAGCCTGTTGAGCAGAAATTCAGGTTCATTCGGAACCTGGGCCTGACTTCAACTACCGGCTGAAATGCGAGTCAGGCGAGCTTAACAAATAATAAGAAACTCAAGTTTAGTCGAAACCTGGGTCTGACTTCAACTACCGGCCAAAAATCGAGTAAGGCTTGTTGAGCAGATATTCAAGTTCAATCTGAACCTGTACCTGGCTTCAGCTACCGGCTGAAATGCGAGTCAGACCCACTTATCAAATGACAAGAAGCTTAGATTCATTTGGAAACTGGGTCTCACTTCAGTTGTCAGTTGAAATTCGAGTCAGGCTTGTTGAGTAGAAATTCAGGTTCATTCAGAACCTGGGCTTTACTTCAGCCACCGGCTGAATTGCGAGTGAGGTCCGCTTAGAAAATGACAAGAAGCTCAGGTTCAGTCGGAACCTGAGTCTGACTTCAGCTACCAGCTGAAATTCGAGTCAAGCTTGCTGAGAAGAAGTTTTGGTTCATTCGGATCCTGGGTCTAACTTCAGCTACCGGTTGAAATTTAAGTCAGGCCAGTTGAGCAGATATTCAGGTTCATTTGGAACCTGGGCCTGACTTCAATTACCGGCTAAAATACGAGTCAGTCCCGCTTATGAAATGACAAGAATCTCAAGGTCATTCGTAATCTTGGTCTGAATTCAGCAACCGGCTGAAATTCGAGTCAGGAACTTAGTCAATGACAAGAAACTCAGGTTCATTCGGAACTTGGGTCTGACATTAGCTACGGGCTGAAATGTGAATCAGGCCCACTTATGAAATGACAAGAAGCTCAGGTTCATTCGGAAACTGGATCTGACTTCAGTTGACGACTAAAATTCGAGTCTGGCCTATTGAGCAGAAATTCAGGTTCATTCGGAACCTTAGCCTAACTTCAACCACCGGCGGCAATGCGAATCAGGTCCGCATAGCAAATGACAAAAAGCTCAGGTTCATTTGGAACCTGGGTCTTACTTCAGCTACCAGCTGTAATTCGAGTTAGGCTTGCAGAGCAAAAGTTTTGGTTCATTTGGAACCTGGGTCTAACTTCAACTATTGGTCGAAATTTGAGTCAAGCCTGTTGAGCAGATATTCAGGTTCATTCGGAACCTGGGGCTGTCTTCAGTTACCGGCTGATATGCAAGTCAGTCCTGCTTATGAAATGACAAGAAGCTCAAGTTCATTCGTAACTTGGGTATGACTTCAGCTACCGGCTGAAATTCGAGTCAAGCATGCTGAGCAGATATTTAGGTTCACTAAGAACCTAAGCCTAACTTAAGGCACCGGCTGAAATGCAAGCCAGGCCTGCTTATCAAATGACAAGAAGCTCAGATTCATAAAAAACCTGGGTCTGACTTCAGTTACCGACTAAAATTCGAGTCAGGCCTGTTAAACAAAAATTCAGGTTCATTCAGAACCTAGGCCTGACTTAAGCTACCAGCTAAAATGCGAGTCAGGCCCGTTTATCAAATGACAAGAAGCTCAGGTTCATTCGTAACTTGGGTATGACTTCAGCTACCGGCTGAAATTCGAGTCAGGCATGCTGAGCAGATATTTAGGTTCACTAAGAACCTAAGCCTAACTTAAGGTACCGGCTGAAATGCAAGCCAGGCCTGCTTATCAAATGACAAGAAGCTCAGATTCATAAAAAACCTGGGTCTGACTTCAGTTACCAAGTAAAATTCGAGTCAGGCCTGTTAAACAAAAATTCAGGTTCATTCAGAACCTAGGCCTGATTTAAGCTACCAGCTAAAATGCGAGTCAGGCCCGTTTATCAAATGACAAGAAGCTCAGGTTCATTCGGAACTAGACACTGACTTCAACGACCGGCTGAAATTCGGGCAGGCTTGTTGAGCATAAATTTTGGTTCTTTCAGAACCTGGGTCTGACTTCAGCTACCGGCTGAAATATGAGTCAGGCCTGGCTCGCAAATGACAAAGAGCTCAAGTTCAGTCTGAACCTGGGTCTGACTTCCACTACTAGTTGAAATTCAAGTCAGACCCGTTGAGCAGATATTCAGGTTCATTCGGAACCTGGGCCTGACTTCAGCTACCGGCTGAAATTCGAGTTATTCATGTTGAGCAGAAATTCAGGTTCATTCGAAACCTGGGCCTGACTTCAACTACCGGCTGAAATGCGAGTCAGGAACTTAGTAAATGACAAAAAACTCAGGTTCATTCGGAACTTGGGTCTCACATCAGCTACAGGCTGAAATATTAGTCAGGCCCACTTATGAAATGACAAGAAGCTCAGGTTCATTCAAAAACTGGATCTGACTTTAGTTGCCGGCTAAAATACGAGTCAATCCCGCTTATGAAATGACAAAAAGCTCAAGTTCATTCGTAACCTTGGTCTGACTTCAGCAACCGGCTGAAATTCAAGTCAGGCCTGTTGAGCAGACATTCTGGTTCATTCAAAACCCCAGCTTGACTTCAGCTACCAGATGAAATGTGAGTGAGACCTGCTAATCAAATGAAAAGGAGCTCAAGTTCATTTGTAACCTGGGTCTGACTTCAGCTACCGGCTGAAATTCGAGTCAGGCATGCTAACTAGATATTCAGGTTCACTCGGAACCTAACCCTGACTTCAGATACTGGTTGAAATGCAAGTCAGGCCCGCTTATCAAATGACAAGAAGCTCAGGTTCATTTGGAACCTGGGTCTGACTTCAGTTACCGACTGAAATTGGATTCAAGCCTATTAAAGAAAAATTCAGGTTCATTCGGAACCTGGGCCTGACTTCAGCAACCAGCTGAAATGCGAGTTAGGGCCGCTTAGCAAATGACAAGAAGCTAAGGTTCATTCGGAACTTGGGTTTGACTTCAGCTACCGGCTGAAATTCAAGTCAGGCTTGCGGAGAAGAAATTTTGGTTCATTCGGAACCTGGGTCTAACTTTAGCTACCGGCCGAAATTTGTGTCAGGCTTATTGAGCAAATATTCAGGTTCATTCAGAACCTGGGCCTGACTTTAGCTATCGGCTGAAATGCGAGTCAGGCCCGCTTATCAAATGACAAGAAGCTCAGGTTCATTTAGAACCTGGCACTGACTTCAACTACCAGCTGAAATTCGAGTAAGGCTTGTTGAGCAGACATTCTAGTTCATTCGGAATCTGAACCTGACTTCAGCTACCGGCTGAAAAGCAAATTAGGACTATTGAGCAGAAATTTAGGTTCATTCGAAACCTTGGCCTGACTTCAACTACCGACTGAAATGCGAGTCAGGCGCGCTTAGCAAATGACAAGAAACTTAGGTTTGTTCGGAACCTGGGTCTGACTTCAACTCCTGGCCGAAATTCGAGTCAAGCTTGTTGAGCAAATATTAAGGTTCAGTTGGAACCTGGGCCCGACTTCAGCTACCGGCTGAAAAGCAAGTCAGGTTCGCTAATCAAATGACAAGAAGCTCAAGTTCATTCATAACCTGGGTCTGATTTCATCAACCGGCCGAAATTTGAATCAGGCCTGCTGAGCAGACATTCTGGTTCATTCGGAACCTGAGCCTGACTTTAGCTACCTGCTAAAATGCGAGTCAGGCCCGCTAATTAAATCACAAGAAGCTCAAGTTCATTCGTAACATGGGTCTGACTTCAGCTACCGGCTGAAATTCGAGTCATGCCTGCTAAGCAGACATTCTGGTTCATTCGGAACCTGTGCCTGACTTCAGCTACCGGCTGAAATGTGAATTAGGACAATTGAGTACAAATTCAGGTTCATTCCAAACTTGGGCCTTACTTCAACAACCGGCTAAAATGCGAGTCTTACACAGTTAGCAAAAGACGAGAAGCTCAGGTTCATTGGGAACCTGGTTCTGACTTCAGTTACCGGCTGAAATTTGAGTCAAGCCTGTTGAGCAAAAATTCAGGTTCATTCGTAACCTGGGCCTGACTTCAACTACTGGCTGAAATGCGAGTCAGGCGAGCTTAACAAATAATAAGAAACTCAGGTTCAGTCGGAACCTGGGTCTAACTTCAACTACCGGCCGAAATTTGAGTAAGGCTTCTTAAGCAGATATTCAGGTTCAATCTGAACATGTACCTGGCTTCAGCTACCGGCTGAAATGCGAGTCAGACCCACTTATCAAATGACAAGAAGCTTAGATTCATTTGGAAACTGGGTCTCACTTCAGTTGTCAGTTGAAATTCGAGTCAGGCTTGTTGAGTAGAAATTCAGGTTCATTCAGAACCTGGGCTTTACTTCAACCACCGGCTGAATTGCGAGTAAGGTCCGCTTAGAAAATGACAAGAAGCTCAGGTTCAGTCGGAACCTGAGTTTGACTTCAGCTACCAGCTGAAATTCGAGTCAAGCTTGCTAAGAAGAAGTTTTGGTTCATTCGGATCCTGGGTCTAACTTCAGCTACCGGCTGAAATTTGAGTCAGGCCAGTTGAGCAGATATTCAGGTTCATTTGGAACCTAGGCCTGACTTCAGTTACTGGCTAAAATACGAGTCAGTCCTGCTTATGAAAAGACAAGAAGCTCAAGTTCATTCGTAACCTTGGTCTGACTTCAGCAACCGGCTGAAATTCGAGTCAGAAACTTAGTAAATGACAAGAAACTCAGGTTCATTCGGAACTTGGGTCTGACATCAGCTACGGGCTGAAATGTGAATCAGGCCCACTAATGAAATGACAAGAAGCTCAGGTTCATTCGGAAACTGAATCTGAGTTCAGTTGCCGGCTAAAATTCGAGTATGGCCTGTTGAGCAGATATTCAGGTTCATTCGGAACCTGGGCCAGTCTTCAGCTACCGGCTGAAATGCGAGTCAGACCCGCTTATCAAATGAGGAGAAGCTCAAGTTCATTCGTAACCAGGGTCTGACTTCAGCTACTGGCTGTAATTCGAGTCAAGCCTGCTAAGCTAACATTCTATTTCATTAGGAATCTGAGCCTGACTTCAGCTACTGGCTGAAATACGAATTAGGACTATTGAGCAGAAATTCAGGTTCATTCGGCACCTGGGCCTGACTTGAGCTACCGTTTAAAATGTGAGTCTCGCCCACTTAGCAAATGACGAAAAGCTCATGTTCATTCGAAACCTGAGTCTGACTTCAGCTACCGACTAAAATTCGAGTCAGGCCTGTTGAGCAGAAATTCAGGTTCATTCTGAACCTTGGCCTGACTTCAACTACCGACTGAAATGCGAGTCAGGCACACTTAGCAAATGACAAGAAACTTAGGTTTGTTCGGAACCTGGGTCTGACTTCAACTCCTGGCCGAAATTCGAGTCAGGCTTGTTGAGCAAATATTAAGGTTCAGTTGGAACCTGGGCCTCACTTCAGCTACCGGCTGAAAAGCAAGTCAGGTTCGCTAATCAAATGACGAGAAGCTCAAGTTCATTCATAACCTGGGTCTGATTTCATCTACCGGCCGAAATTCGAGTCAGGCCTGCTGAGCAGACATTCTGGTTCATTCGGAACCTGAGCCTGACTTCAGTTACCTGCTAAAATGCAAGTCAGGCCCGCTAATTAAATGACAAGAAGCTCAAGTTCATTCGTAACATGGGTCTGACTTCAGCTATCGGCTGAAATTTTTGTCTGGCCTGCTAAGCAGATATTCAGGTTCACTCAGAACCTAAGCCTGACTTCAGCTACCTGCTGAAATGCAAGTCAGGCCCTTTTATCAAATGACAAGAAGCTCAAGTTCATTTAGAACCTAAGCCTGACTTCACCTATCGGATGAAATGCGATTCAGGTCCACTTATCCAATGACAAGAAAGTCAGGTTCATTCGGAACCAGGCTTGCAAAGAAGAAATTTTGGTTCATTCGGAACCTTGGTCTAGCGTCATCTACCGGCCAAAATTTGAGTTAGGCCTTTTAAGCAGATATTCAAGTTCATTCGGAACCTTTACCTGACTTCAGCTACCGGCTGAAATGCGAGTCAGGCCCACTTATCAATTGACAAGAAGCTCAGGTTCGTTCGAAACCTGGCACTGACTTCAACTACCTGCTGAAATTTAAGTCAGGCTTGCTGAGAATATATTCTGGATCATTCGCAACCTGGGCCTGACTTCAGCTACCAGCTGAAATGAGAGTCAGGCCTGGTTCGTAAATAACTAGAAGCTCAAGTTCATTCGGAACCTGGGTTTGACTTTAGCTACTGGCTGAATTTCGAGTCAGGGCTGTTGAGCAGATATTTAGGTTCATTCGGAACCGAGGCCTAACTTCGGCTACCAGCTAAAATTTGAATCAGACTTGGTGAGCAGATATTCAGGTTCATTCGGAACCTGGGCCTATCTTCGGCTACCGGCTGAAATTCGAGTCAGGCTTGCTGAGCAGAAATTTTGTTCATTAAAAACCTGGGTCTGACTTTAGCTATCGGCCGAAATTTGAGTAAGGCTTATTGAGCAGATATTCAGGTTCATTCGGAACCTAGGTTTGACTTCAGCTACCGGCTGAAATACGAGTCAGGCCCGCTTATCAAATGAAAAGAAGCTCAGGTTTATTCGTAACCTGGGTCTGACTTTAGCTACCGAATGAAATTTGAGACAGGCCTGCTGAGCAGAGATTCTGGTTCATTCGAAACCTGAGCCTGACATCAGCTGCCGGTTGAAATGCGAGTCAGGCTCGCTAATCAAATGACAAGAAGCTCAAGTTAATTCGTAACTTGGGTCTGACTTCAGCTACAGGTTGAAATTTGAGTTAGGCCTGCAGAGAATATATTCGGGTTCATTCAAAACCTGAGCCTGACTTCAACTACCCGCTAAAATGCAAGTCAAGCCCGCTTATCAAATGACAAGAAGCTCAGGTTCATTCGGAACCTGGGTCTGATTTCAGCTACCGGCTGAAATTCGAGTCAAGTCTGTTGAGCAGAAATTCAGGTTCATTCGAAACCTAGGCCTGACTTCAGCTACTGGCTAAAATGCTAGTCAGGCCCGCTGAGTTAATGACAAGAAGCTCAGGTTCATTCGGAACCTGGGTTTGACTTCTGCTACTGGCTGAAATGTGAGTTAGGCCTGTTGAGCAGATAATAAGAAACTCTTAGGGTTTTGAGCAGCGAGGCGTTTCGTTTCTGAATGTGCATTTGCTTTATTGAAACATAAAAGTGTTTTACAAATGCCTAACGTCGTTACATTGATCTATTGATAGTAAATCTTTAAGTACTCTGCATTCCACGGGTGAGACAACTTCTTTCCATCTAATCCTTCTAGCTTGTACGTGCTTGGGCTTAATACTTCAATTACTTTATATGGACCTTCCCAGGTAGGTCCGAGAGTTCCTGACCTATGTTCCTTAATGTTGAGCATTATCTTCTTCTAAACCAGGTCTCCCTGCCTGAAACATCTCAGCTTTACCCTGGAGTTATAATACATTGCTGATCTTTGTTTATATGCCGCTGCTTTTATGTACACCATATCCCTCTTTTCTTCAATCAGATTGAGGCTCAAACGCATCTGCTCATCATTTTTGTCAAGGTTGAAGTGCCTGACTCTAGGGCTTGGCTCTCCAATTTCCACCGGTATCACTGCTTCGGCCCCGAATGCTAGAGAGACAGGGGTCTCGTCAGTTCCAGTCCTAGGTGTTGTTCGATATGCCCATAGAACTTTTGGGAGTTCAATCACCAAGGCTCCTTTGTGAACATCCAGATTAGATTTCAGGATGTTTTTGATTATCTTGTTGACAGCCTCAACTTGCCCATTCGCTTGCGAATGGAATGGGGCTAAAAAACCTGCCCTGATTCCCAGGTTTGAGCACATATCCTTGTAATTTTTTTTTATCAAACTGCCTGCCATTGTCCATCACAATGGTATGTGGTATGCCAAACCTACACACAATAGATCTCCATATGAAATTTTAGGTCTTAGCCTAAGTTATCGCAGATAATGGCTCAGCCTCCACCCATTTGGTGAAGTAATCAATCGCGACTATAGCATATTTTTCCTAGCCTCTGCCTGTTGGCAAGGAGCCAATAAGGTTGACTCACCACTAGGCAAAGGGCCAAGGGCTGGTGATCGAGGTGAGCTGTTCAGGAGACTTCCTTAGCACACTAGCAAACCTCTGGTAGGAATAGCATTTTCATGCATGAACCTGCGCATCCTGCTTCATCATGGGCCAATAATATCCCTAACGGATTATTTTGTGAGCAAGCGATTGGCCCCCCAAATGATTGCCACAAATCCCCTCATGTACCTCTCTCAAGACATAGTCAGCTTCAAGTAAGGGAGGGAAAAACCTCTTTTATACAACACATCATCTATCAAGGTATAACATGGGGCTTTATACTTTAAACGTCGAACCTCTAGCTTATCTTCAGGCAGGATTCCTTCTGTCGGGTACTTGATTATCGGATTTATCCACCCGGGTTTGTCATTCACCTGGTTAACTGCCTATTCCACCTTCTTGTAACTTGGTACCTTGAGCATTTCAAAAGGCACATTTCATGTAAGCTCTGAGTTTAACGCCGATGCAAGTTTAGCAATTGAATCTGCATCTGCATTCTCTTCTCTTGGTACCTGAGTGATCTGACATTCTTCACCTTGGCCAAGTACGATATCATGCTACATTCCCTTGCTTGGTACTCCTAGTTCACCTGCCTGACAACCAGCTGTGAATCACTATAGACTCGTAGCCTTCTAGCTCCCACCGCTTCTGCCATTCTCAAGCCTGCAATCAAAGCTTCATATTCAGACTCATTTTTTGTTGCCTTAAACTCCAGGTGGATGGCATACTCAAGTTTAACAAAATCAAGTCCTGGCTTTGTGAGTATGAATCCAGCTCTGCTGTCGTGCTCACTCGATGAGCCATCCAAATGCAAAGTCCAGAATGCAGTTAGGTCCCCATGTTCCTTTTCCTCCTCCACATCCAGGGATTGATCCTCCGCCCCTTTCAACGCGGTGACTTCAGCAATGAAGTCGGCTACAGCCTGAGCCTTTACTGCTGTCCTTGGTACGTAAGAGATCCCAAATTGCTCTAGCTCTATGGACCATTTGGTTAACCTTCCTGATGTCTCTGGCTTCTGAAGTACCTGCTTTAACGGGTAACTAGTTGGGACAGTGATGGCGTAGGCCTGGAAATAAGGCCTGAGCTTCCTGAATGAAACCACCAAAGCTAGGGCAAACTTCTTTATTGTCGGATACCTTATTTCAGCTGACATCGTAGCTTTGCTGACATAATAAACTGGGTACTAAACCGATGCTTCCTCGCAGATGAAGGCAGAGCTGTCTACTGTTTCTAATATGGCAAGGTACAATAAAAGTGTCTCTCCAAATACCGGCTTGGACAGTAATGGTGCTGAACACAGGTACTGCTTGAGTTGAGTAAATGCCTCCTTGCATTCTTCTATCCACGCAGAACTCTTGGGTCCCTTGAGTATCTTGAAAAATGGCAGGCACTTGTCAGTGGCTTTGGACACAAATCGATTTAGGACCACTACCCTCATAGTCAGTCTCTGGACATCTTTAATTTTTCCTGGGGAATTCATTTCCAAAATGGCCCTAATCTTATCGGGGTTAGCTTCAATTCCCCTTTGGTTTACCATGAACCCCAGGAACTTCCCAGAAGATACTCCAAAGACACATTTTACAAGGTTTAACATCATCTTATGCTTACTGAGGATGGAGAACATCTGGTCCAGGTCAATCAAGTGCTCCGAAGCTTTAACACTCTTAACCAACATGTCATCCACATAAACTTCCATGGTTTTCCCTATCTGCTGAGCAAACATTTTGTTGACTAGCCTCTGGTAGGTAGCCCCCACGTTCTTAAGCCCAAATGGCATCATTTTGTAGCAGTAAAACCCCTTGTTTGTTATGAACGAGGTTTTTTACTGGTCTTGAGGATGCATCTTCATCTGATTGTACCCTGAATACGCATCACAGAAGCTATATAATTCATTACCTGCCATGGAGTCCACCAGTTGATCAATCCGAGGCAGGGGGAAGCTGTCTTTCGGACATGCCTTGTTGAGGTCCGTGAAATCCACGCAGACCCTCCATTTGTCATTACTCTTCTTGACAAGAACCACATTAGCTAACCAATCCAGATACAGCACCTCCTTTATAAGCCCAGCGTCTAGTAATTTCTCCACTTCTGCCCTGATTGCTTCGTAACACTCAAGGTTGAAGCTCCTTCATTTTTGCCTGACTAGGCAAAATTCAGGGTCGACATTCAATCTGTGAACTATGATCTTGGGATTAATACCTGGCATGTCGTCATGGGACCACGAAAAAACATCTGAATTCTCTCTTAAGAATTTGACCAATGCTTCTTTGAGCTCACCTGGGAGCAGGCTCCCAATCTTGGCTGTTCTGGCAGGGTCATCCATGCCCTGTTGCACTTCAATCAGGTCTTCTACCGCTTCTCTTCTTATCGTTTTCTTCCATTTGTCCTCTCTGCTTCCTGACTGAAAGCAAGGCTCGAAGCATTGCTGCTCGAAGGGAGATTTTTCACTTTGGAGCTCTTTGCGGGAGGAACTGCTCCCTGATTGATTCAAGCATTCCAGCTCAGGGGAGGGCTTTTTCCTTGTTTGCTCAAGGTGTTCCTACCCGGAGATTGTCAGGCATGCCACGTAGTTGAGTCTTTCATGCTGTGGACTAGGATTTTCCTACCTGGGGCCTGAGAAAATGGCCATTGATTATGTGTGAACATCTCGGTTATGCAGGGAGGTCGCGTAACATTTCCTCGATTCATGTTGATCCCTCGAACGCATCCAGTTCCCCTTCCAACTGTAGGAAACTTCATCAACAAGTGATAGGTTGAGGTTGTTGCTTTTAATACGTTCAATGTGGGTCTTCCAATGATGGCATTGTACGCCAAAGGCGTTTTCATTACCAAAAAGTTGGTCATCACTGTGGATCGGTCAAGGGCATTTCCCACTGTGACGGGGAGTTCGACAGACCCTTCTGGAAACACTAACTCACCCGTGAAACCCGAGAGAGGAGTCCTGACTAGCTTAAGTGCCTCTCTTTTTAGCCCCATTGCGTCATAGGCTAGGGCATACAATATATCCACCAAACTTCCCATGTCTATCAATATGCAAAATATCATGTGGTTGGCCACCTGCGCTGTTATCACTATTGCATCATCATGGGGGTGGTGAATATTCAGGGCTTCTCTCTCATCAAAAGTTAACAGAAAATGATCCCCCCGTGGTGGTTTGGATTGCCTGGTCGCCAGGTTCACTTCAAACTGCTCCTGCGTGACTCGAGCATCCCTTACATGTGATTTCCTTGCCCTGTTAAAGCTCCCCCCCCTCCCATGCCTGGTCCTCCTACAATGGTCTGCACACTTCCATTAATCTTTCTTGGTAGGAGCAGTATTACAGATGTATCATCCTCCCTGATTGGCTCCTGTCTGGAAGGTCCTACCTGACTGGTGGCACCTGCCACAAACTGTTGCAGGTGTCCCCTCTAGATAAGGGCTTCTATTTCTTCCTTCAATTCCTAACATCCATCAGTTGCATCTAAAATCGAAGGAAGCAGAGGAGCTAAGGAGGTCAACGAATAAAGGGTGGTTTTCATTTAGATGGTTTGTCAAAAACCGATGATTGACTGGAGAATGGTAATGGTGGTACCAATTGAATACAACTCTATATATCTGATAACCCATATAAGTATTCTTATTAATAAAAATCAAGAAGCATCATGGCAGAGCATCACATGATAATCATAACCACCAAAGTTTCACTAAGAACTCAATGAAATACGCCGCCGGGGGGGGGGGGGGGGGANGGGGGGGGGGGGGGGGGGGGGGGAAAACAGCACCTGAAATTAGCATTTAACATTCACTGAAATTAGCATGGGTGGACTTTCTTAGGCCAAAAGTAAAGAACTCAAGTCCAAAAACAAGCAACCGACCTAAAGATTTAGAAATATATGAACCATTGCACAATTGCTTTACCCAGTTAAGAGGGATTTCCTCAAATACTTAATCTTTAAAAATTTGCAATCAAAAACCGATGCTTCCTTCACATTTCTTACAAATAGATATACAAAAATGTATTTTTGCTCATTTTAGCACAACTAAAACTGAAGCTATAAAACAGGGACATAGTCAATCAAAAATGAAAATTTAATTGAAAATTTGCAATAAAAAATGAGACTGTAAAGTATGCCAGTTATCTTTCAAAATTTGCAATCAAAAATGGAAAAGCCAAAAAATGAAACCTAACTCTCAAATAATAAAATATACTGCAAAACGGAAATGAAATCTGTAAAAACAAACCTGCAACTAATATTTCATCTTTGGAAGGCAAAAACGAGACTGCGCAAGATTGAAGCAAGATTTAAAACCCGATTAAAGCATATGAAAGCCCGATTCGGATATGACAAATACAAAAATAAAAACTGAGAAGATTAAAACCCAGTTCAGATCTGAAGAAAACTGAGAAATTGGGAAAAAGAAAATTGGATATGGAAAAAGGGAAGGTGAGGCGGTAAATGAAAACCCAAAGATTGAAGCAGATATGTTGAAGGAGAAAGAAGCAGCCAGATTCACAAGAAAGGAAGCAGCCAAATTCACAAGAAAGGAAGCAGCCAAATTCACAAGAAAGGAAGCAGCCAAATCACGATTGGACGAAATCCTGGTCCGGGTCTTCTAATCCTGTGAGTCTCTCCAGGATTAGAAATCAGTTGAAGTAACCGCGTTGGATTTAAAATCGGATTTTCTAATCCGATTCTGATACCACCACCAAACACCGGATAAAAGAGGAGACTGAATATATAAATCCAATATCTCCCTTATCCGGTCAAAAAAACACACCCTAAATGTAAACTCTTGGAGATGGGGCATGGGTATATTATATATAGTTCTTATTCAATCTGAATATTTAGATAGGAGTTTTATCTTAATCATTATAAAGAATTAATTTTTTGTGATGATTTTTTTAAATTTGTTACAAAATATTGGTTTTTTTGTGAAGTAAACTCTTGGAGATGGGGCATGGGTATATATAGGTCTTATTCAATCTATACATTTGGATTGGAATTTCATCTGAATCTTCAAAAAAAATTAATTTTTTGTAATTTTTTTTAGATTCCTCACAAAATATTAGTTTTTGTGACAATCCAGATGGAATTCCCGTCTAGATATCCAGACTGGAAATTTTTTGTTTATATATATATATATATCATTAATTTTATGGTCAAAGATCGGAACTAAAAATATATTTTAGTTATAAATTTAATAGAAACGTTACTAAATAGTTTATTTTTTATGTTGTATATTTTTAAATTTGGTACTAAAATATATTTTTAGGAACGATCTTTATAGAACTATAGGTCAAGATATCATGAACATAAAATTACTATATATATGTACAATTATTTTTTCATCTAAAATTTATAGTCTAAAATCGTGAAGGATTTATCTTTAATAATAGCTATTAGTGACAAATCTTGCACGTATTACATCCAGAATTCTTAATAAAAATAATTATATATGTATATATGAAAATTCTAAAATAAAAATATTTTTATTTTATTAAAATAAAAACTGTTACAATTAACATGTTATTAGTGAAAAAATTTATCATTAATAATTTATTTTTAATCACTATATTTTTAAGTTTATCATTAAAAATATATTTTTAATAATAATTTTATTTTATTAAAATAAAAATGTTTGTATTCTAAAAATATTATTTATATATATACACGCACACACTTTACCGACATAAAAAGGTACCTCAGTCCCATATATGCATGGTACCTTATATCGATCTGGTCCCAATTGGCTACTTGGGTTGGTTCTTTCTACAACTGGATATTTATATCCATAATATTATGTGGGTCGACCGTCAGTCTGGTTGTTAGAAATTAAAACATCTGATTTGATTTGGTTATGTGTTTGTTTTTTAGTTTTAGTTTTTTTCTTTTTCTTTTTTTTGTACAATTATGTGCAATTTACTAATTTTAAATCCTTGTTAATTGTATTTAATAATAATTAGAATTTATTTGTCATCTAAATAATGATAAATTAGCTTAAAAAATTTTGAAAACCATTTTATACTGTATATTTTATTAGATTATTTTTATCTATTTAAAATTTATTGAGTTACTAATAAATTATAAGTTTATAACTATCATTAACAAATAAAGAACTAACGTTAATGTAGGCAAAATTTCACACAATTACATCGGAAAAACTAAAAACCAACTGAATCAAATTAGAGAGAGAGAGAGAGAGAGTGGAATAAATAGATTGACCAATTATTCATACAATTGTTATAGAACCCTGTCCTGAGAACACCGAGCTAAATCTATCTACTGGGTAATTTTGTAAGAAAATTTAGAGTCAGTTGAACGTTATAATTTTTTTGAGTTATTAATTATTCAATTAGATTGAGACCCAAGATTGGGTGGAAATGAAGGTGGACAAATTAAGAAATCAATCCACCATTCTCGGGGAAAACGAAAAGGAAACGAAAAATGCATGTGGTTATCCACTTAATGCTTACCCACTTAACTAACTGGAGGCCAGTGGTTCAACAACTAATGGCTGATGAACATGATGGAGTACTTTAGAAAGTGCACGCGGGCCCCTCCAGCTTATGTTGACATAGACAAGACACGTCGTATATAATCGAAACAAATACGACCGACTATCCAAAGCCGTCGTATTTAACGCTTGTCGCTCAGCACGTGCTGGGTAATTTCATCTAATATAGAGGAGCTCAATGTCAATATATATATTTCATGGGCAATTTCATTTAGTACACGGGAGAATTTCCTACAGTACAACTGTTTAAAAATAATTTTATCCAAAAAAAAAAAATATAAAATAGTTGTATTAGTATAATTACTATTTAAAAATAAAATAATATTATCTGTAAATTAGATAACATTGTTTATAAATGAAGTAATATTATTAAAATTTATAATAAAGTAACATTATCCTTAAATGAAATTACAAAATCTTTAACGAGATAATATTAATATGTTATTTTGTTTAGAGATATTTACATCTGAGATACCTAAACTATATCGCGCGTGACAAATGGATATTTTAACTTTTTTTTTGCATTCCAATACTTGAACTCACCAAAGTGTATCCAATTGATACCTATTTCCATTTCCGTCCAAAAATCTCCGTTAACCCCACATGTTAGTGATGTGCAAGGGCCAATATTCTCTTTTTACTTTTCTAAAATACTAAATTTCTCTCCCTTTCTCTCTCCTCCCAACCTCTCCCTCTTTAAAACTGATACCAACAATTTAAAAAAAAAAACATATCAACTGCATCATACTTCAAATCTGACAGCTGAAGCTTCCCCGCCGCCGACACTTCTCCACCTCACCCAGCTCCTTTTTGACTGTCCTCTGCCGCCTCTATTCTCTCTCTTCTAAAACAAAGAGAAACCAAAAACAAATTTTTTAAAAAATAAAAAGAAAAACATATATTTTCTCTATGCAATTTGTATTTTAGACTAAATTTATATTATTATACATTGTAATTTATTTTTTGGTTGAAAAATGTAGAAGATTGCATGATTAAATTGGCAAAATACTCATAAATGGCACAAAAATGATCTCAAACCCGTGCATTATGTAATTTGAGTTGGGTATAAAATTTCAGTAGATATTGCACCAAATTGATACATGAGCTTTCATGGGGAATGAAAATACGAAGCTAACGGGACAAATTTGACCGGAAATAGTGGCCGGAATCATAAGATTCCGACGGGTCAAACAGCCGGGTCGCATGACCCAGTTCAGTCAAATGGGTTGACTCGCAACCCGTCTCAAAGTTGGAGACGACCCAAAACGGCGCCATTTTGATTGATTTTATTATTTTATTATTAAAAAACTAATCAAAACGGCGCCGTTTTAGAACATCAAAACGACGCCGTTTTGGGTCGTCCCCAATCTTGAGACGGGTTGCGGGTCGACCCATTTGACTGATCGGGTCACGCGACTCGGCAGTTTGACATGTCGGAATCTTATGATTCTAGCCACCATTTCTAGTCAAATTTGTCCCGTTAGCTTCATATTTTCGTTCCTAATGAAGCCCATGTATCAATTTGGTGCAATATCCACTGAAATTTTATACCCAACTCAAATTACAATGTATAATAATATAAATTTAGTCTAAAATACAAATTGCATAGAGAAAATATATGTTTTTATTTTAATTTTTTTAAAAAAATTTGTTTTTGGTTTCTCTTTGTTTTAGAAGAGAGAGAATAGAGGCGGCAGAGGACAGTTAGGAAGGAGCTGGGTGAGGCGGAGAAGTGTCGGCGGCGAGGAAGCTCCAGCTGTTAGATTTGAAGTATGATGCAGTTGATATGTTTGTTTTTTTTTTTTAAATTGTCGGTATAGGTTTTAAAGAGGGAGAGGGAGGGAGGAGAGAGAAAGGAAAAGAAATATGGTATTTTAGAAGGGTAAAATGACAATATTGGCCCTTGCACATGACTAACACGTGAGGTTAACGGAGATTTTTAGACGGAAATGGACATAGGTATCAACGGGATACACTTTGGTGAGTTCAAGTAATTGAAAGCAAAAAAAAAAAAAAACGTTAAGGTATCCACTTGTCACACGCGATATAGTTTAGGTATCTCAGGTGTAAATATTCCTTTTGTTTATGAACAATGTTACTTCATGTGTGGATAATGTTACTTCATTTGTGGATAATATTACTTCATTTGTGAATAATATTACTTCATTTATAACTGTAGTTGTTTCAGTACAACTAATTGAAGTACAACTAATTGAATGGTTGTACTGTATATATTTCAGAGTAAAACTATAGTGAGGATTCATGCCATAAATTTTTTATTTTTAATAAATATTTTTTTGTATTAAATAATATTTATCTATAATAAATAATATTTTTTCATAAAAAGTAATATTATCTATAACAAGTGATATTAATATATTATTTGTAATATTTTATCCATAATAAATAATTTTAATCTATAATAAATAATATTTTTCCATAATAAATAATTTTGTTCATATTGAATAATATTTTATCAATAATGTGTCATGTTTGATTCATAACATATAATATTTGTTAGAACCTTCAAACAAAAAAGTTCACTATATAAATTTTTTATATTCATAGTGTTACTCTTTGTTAAACTCCTTCCTTTGTGTTTTCGTTCAGTTTTTAGTTTTTAGTTTTTTTGTTTTAAATAAAAATTGAAAAGGTCTAGATTGGAGGGAAAAATGCGAATGATATTGCCTAGAAAAAAAATAATGATCTTTAGATATAGCAAAAAAAAAAATTTATTGTGTTTGTCTAATAAATTTTACCATTCAAAATGCTCTATTTGATAAAATTCTGTTTATTTAAAATAACAAGAATGGAGATGTTTTTATATCCATTATAACTTGAAAAAAGTTTGTCCACTCCTCTATATCAACTCCCCAAACAACCTTAAAATAAAAATAAAAATAAAATAAAAAATGGAAGAAAAAGAAGAGAGAGAAATAAAATTACATTTGAAAGATACTCCTAGTGCAAATACTCAATATACTCAAAACATACTTACAAAATATTAAAATAAAAATAAAAACATACACTGCATTTTACTCAAATTACACAAAAATTTCCAGACATCATTAAACCAATTAACACAAATTGCACGTTTGCAACTTCCATTCATGCATAAACTCTCTCACACAAACAATTAAAAGCTCATCAATATTCCTCCAAACATAGTCACTACTAGAGCAGCAAAACTCAAGCTAAGTCTCTCTACACCTCTCATAGTCAGAATTGGGAATGAGCAACTCCCTGAGGCAATGTTAGTGACAATATTCTCCCACCCTTTAAAATTACAAGCTTTAACATTTAGGTCTAACTGAAAGTTATAACGTTTTAAATTTGAAAGTCAAACATACAACTTCTCTAAACTAAAAGGTTTTAAAGTGTGATTAATTATATTTTATATTAATTGAGTTAATTATTTTTACTTTCAAAAGACAAAAATAAATTACATCCATTGATACATCTTCTATATATATGTACATACATACACACACACACATATATATATATATAAATATACTCATAAAAGACTAATTTTTGTGTTTCTTTTTAGTTATTGATCATAAAATTGAAGCCTAATTATCATAAAACTGACCTTAATAAAAGCATTTCTAACTAGATTTTCTGTATGGCCATCACAAATAGTATTTTTTACATTAGCGTACTTAGTGGACATATATTTTAGTCCGGGTGGTGGGAAATTGGAAAGAGTTGTTCTACACAATGATATAAACTTTTGATTACAATTTGGAGAAGGGGATTTTCATCAACATTCACGTTTGAACCTATCTGTTAGAAAACAGAGTAATATTATACATGTTGCTTTAAGTGGTTAACAATTGATTTAGCAAATGACAAATGAATCTTTAATGAATTAGCGTAACCTAATATTAAAAATAAAATATTATCATATCATTTGCTATATTAAATAGTAAACAACAATTTTTACAACATTTGCTTCTCCTCACTTAGGATCAACTAACAATTCTTCACCTTGGCATCAACTAAACCAACATATGCTTATTTTCATTTGCTGTGGAGTCGAGAATGATACTTCACCTCAATGTGTTTAGTCTTGTCCGAGAAAGCATGATTTTTGGCCAAGAATATGGCACTTTGGCTATTAGAAATCATAGTCACTTGGCCATCTACAATTCCAATTTAGAAACAATTCCTTTTAGCAATAAAGTACCCTTGGTTGTTTATGCTACATCTACATACTTAGCTTTAGTGCTTGAGAGAGCAACTACAAAATGTAGAGATGCTTTCCAGCTAATGGGACTTCCCCAAGCTGTGAATACATAGCTAGATAAAGACTTTTTTTTTTCTTTATCTTTAATTCCTACAAAATAAGCATCCACATACCCAATAACACATTCTGAGTTCCATTTACCTCTTTTATAACGAAGACCAACATTCATGGTTCATTTCAGATATCTCAAAATCCTCCTTAGAGCCTCCTAATGAGATTCACCTAGATTGCTCATGTAGCTTCTCACCATACACACATCATATGCTAGATAAGGTCTTGCGCACACCATTAAATAAATAATGTGTACATAATGTATCAAACAATATTTGCATACAAAACCTTTGTCATTTTATCCCTTTTTTATTGTGTTTTTGGACATAGTTTGGCAAAGAGATTGAAGTGAGCAGCTAAATTAGATCATACAGGTTTTCCATTGGCCATATTGAATTTCTTGAAGACCTTAATCACATAATCCTTTTGAGAGATAAAAAAATTATTTTCTCAATCTATCTCTCAAAATTTTTATGCCTAAGATCTTCTTTGTTTCACCTAAATCTTTCACTCATCATTTTCTTTAGCTTATCTTGGATATATGCTTACAAATTAACATATCATTCAATATAGCAAGAGATAAATATAATCTCAATTTTGCAGCTTCTTAAAGTAAACACAACTATCAAACTTGCTTTAAAAATAACAAATTTGAAGCATAATATTGCCAAATTTCTTATATTGCTATCTTGGAAATTGTTTTAGACCATAAAGGGCTTTTTGGAGAAGGCATACATGAGTGTCCTTATTCCCACTCTCAAATTTCTTGGAGAAGGATTATGTGAGAGTGGGAATAAGGACTCTCATGTATGCCTTCTCCAAACAAGTGTCCTTATTCAAGTGTCCTTATTCCCACTCTCAAATGATATTTTTGGAGAAGGTATACTTGATATTATTTTTAGTTTTGGTGATGGATAATGGGAGGAGGCTGAATCTTATTCCTATATCAAAGATTTAGACGTGATTTAGTTTGTTTGGAAAAATATCATTTATATGTTCGGATTACCGAAAGTTTTGGTGATGGATAATGGGTATCAGCCTATAAGTTCAAAATTCAAAGATTTCTGTAGCAAGTGGTAGATTAACGTTTAGTATTCTACTCCAAGGCGTCCGTAGGGGAAATGGCAGGACAAGGCTACCAACTAAACCATCTCGAATACACTGAAGAAGAGTTTAGAGGAAGCCAAGGGGAAATAGGTAGAAGTGCTTCCAAGAGTCCTATGGCCTCATCAAACTACCGTTCAAGAACCCACAGGGTCAACCCCGTTCACTTTAGTTTATGCAATTGAAGCAGTAATCTCTACAAAAGTAGCAGAAAGGAAAATTAGAATCAGCAGACAACTATAGCCTTTTAATGATCATATGGCGAAACAATCTTTGGATGATTTGGAGGAGAAACATGAAGGAGCTGCAATAAAGCTCGAACATTACCAACTGCTTGAAGCACAATATTATAATTCAATGGTCCACAATAGACAATTCCAGGTTGATGATCGGGTGCTCTATAGGGTTTTCCAGCATACACATGAGCTTAATGCATGAAAGCTCAAACCCAATTAGGAAAGCCTTTATACGGTTATCTCGATTCTTCGACTTGGAGCATATCGTTTGCAGGACACATAGGGCAAAAAGATCCAAGCGTAGCTAGAACTCTGAGCACTTGCAAATTTTCCACACCAATTTTTTTATACTTATTATATTGTTCATTTCATATGCATTAAATTCAAATTGTCTCAGTCTTTTGGTGGGTGGGTAGGGGTACACCAATACTAGTCTTTACATTTTTACATTAAATTTTTTAGATTAATAAAATTTCAAAATTATTTTCCATCTTTCCATTTTGTGTCCAAAGTGTTTTGTGGAAATTATTGTCTATGCTACGCCACTGTCTTAGCAACATACTAAACACTATACTGAAGTATGGGAAAACTACAAACTAACTCAGTCAAAGAAATGACAAGTCAGTCTTAGACTAGAATAACAACGAACTAGACATGTTGAAGTGTGTACTCTATGTTTAGGCTAAAACTACAAAGTAGTCTCGGACTGCTAAGAGTTGAACGTTGAACATGTGTTAGGGGCATGCCTACTGTCTTGCATTTGACCCTCCGAGTGGGGCACCTAGTGAGATTGTTAGATGGTGGATCATGAGCAAGAAATTGTCAAATAGTTATTGGGTCCGAGTGTCTAGAAGAGCCAACTTTTCTGATATAAAATATTCAGTTGAATTATCTTTTGCAGGTTTATTATTCTTGTGAGTTCTCATACGTCAGGATTATTATCATTAATGCAGGTGTTTGAATAAAAGGCAACATATAGAAAGAAATGCAATTCATTGATAACCAAAAATTCAGTGTCTAAACACCGTTACAAAACTAAATAGAAAAAAAAAAGTAAAGTGCATAATTCAAAGCTCCATCTTGGAGGCTCAGGGCAGCTGGTTTGCCGAAAGGGTGGTGCTTAGAGCTGCCTCATCAGTTGGTGGCCTAGAGGTTTGCGTATTAGTTGGAGGAACCTCTGCATGCTCGGGCCCTGTGACCTCTTCCTTTGTAGAAATGTTAGAGTACATGTAGAGGCTACTAAAAATAGAAGGACTAATTTGGGGTTCGTTTTCACTAGGGTTGTAGTATTTCAATTTCTATTTCTTATAGTTCATCTAAAGCATCTTTTGCAGTTCGGCCACCCTCAGTCTCGTCTTCAAGGCATCAGTCTTCATGGTGTTTTTTTTTTTTTTTCAGATAGTTGCCCTAGTTCCCTTTTAGCGGCAGCTTTCTTCTCTTCTTTAAGGTCGAGCTTTGTTATCCTCAGCTCCACTTTAGTTTTTTTGTGAAGCTCTTTCACTCGCTCGAAGGCTTCTAGCAGAGCCTTGTGAGCCTTCTCGAATTCAGAAATCCTCTTTTCCATGGAGACTAGATGTTTGTTCAGCCAATTGTTTTCTTTTTTCGTTTCAAACGTCTTACAGGTGGCAACCACAACGTTTTGAGCTGCTTGCATTCAACATTGAAAGGTTAGTCTAAGTAAAGAAAAGTGTAGGGAAACTGCTGAGCGAGAAAGTTACCTTGTGGAGCAGCATGGCTGCCTCTTGGTAGAGATGATCCTCATGTACATTCTTGAGCTTTGCAGCATCCACCGATGTAAGACTCTGGAAAAGCAGTTCTGCGCAATTCACTGCGATGTGACGGATTGAAGTCCCTTCATGATATGTCAACTTGATACTCCCATCCATCATGGACTTTCAAGCCTTGCCCTCTTCGGTAAAGGGGCTACTCCTTGATACTGAGGTCGATGGCCCGATGATTGACTATGGGGTTTCTTTCCATTGTCTGAGAGTAGGATTTTTTGGTTGGCCAATGGAGTTACCATTTTGGTTAGCTTGGTAGCTGTTTGTTCATCAGACTTGCTCTCTTTCTGAGCTCGTTTATTGATTTCAAAAGCCTTTGCTTTTCTTTGGATTTTTGAGTCTTCAGCTTGGCAGTAAGAAACTTGTTCTCCATCACATGAAACAGATTGAGTGAGAGATTAGGCCAAAGATGATACCAGGAATTAAGGTTCGAACCAAATGAAACAAAGTTTAGCATCTAAGCCAGTTGAGCTTAGACACTTTAATTGTGAGAGAATAATTTGGGGGTAAGGGAATAGTTGTAGGGATGTCATCATGATTGGTTTGAAGCTTGTCAATGATAACACTACCTTCAGACAATAATTTCTTCAAGCTGAGGTCATTTAGAGGACTATTTCTAAGCAAGAGAATAAAGGTTTTCTCTTTTGCGATCAGAGTGTTAGGCTCCTAGTTAAGGTGACGATCTGAAAAATAAAGAGTAAAGGTCAGATAGGTCGGGTGAGTACATGAATCTCCTTTGCCAAATTGAAGGTCTTGCTGAAGTTGAGGTTCCAGGTGTTCTTGATAGGTCTGGAACCTAAGTTGGGATTGTTCTGCCCTCATTCACCCTTGACAAAGAAATAGTGATGCTGCCAATGTTTGTCGCAAGTCGTGGTATCTAGCATGAGTTTTCTCTTCTTTCGTTCAGTAAACAAGTAACAATGTTTTTCACCCGAGTTCTTTTAGAGGGAGTAGAAGTACAAAATGATGGATGTGGAAAAGGTGATGTTCTGAACTTTAGATAGAATTATCAGTCCAAGGAGTATGCACCATGTGTTGGGCATCAGTTGAGTTGGGGCTAAGTTGAAGTGAAAAAATATTATGTCTCGGATGAAAGGTGGAATTGGAAATTAGAGTCCGATCCTAAAGGGGATTATGTAGAAGCAGGTGTAGATGTCTCAGGTGAAGCAACTTACTCATCTTTGTTTGAATAGTCTAAGATGACGTTAGCTAGGTGGTATTTGTCCTCGAGGGAAACTAGTTCTTGACTAATGGTAATTTTGGGCTTATAGTGGCTTGGTTCTTTTTCTCCTGCCATTTCCTACGACTGAAGGATTAGGTATTTAGGTCACAAGAGGAACCAGCTGAGGCTATTTCCTCGTCGGCAGAGTTCTTTGAGAAGGATAATTCTCTAGCTTGTCCTCTGCTTCAGGAATCTCATCGAGGTCTAGTTGCCTATAGTACGAATCATGGTCTTGAGTATGTGGGAAGCCATATGTGAGGTTTCAGAGGGCTTTTTGTGCTTTGTGTCCAAACTCTATGGAGGGATTGTCTAAGTCTTTATCATCGAATTCATTTTTCAAGTATCATATGGGTTTGATTGTAGGGTAATTATCTATGGAAATGTGAGTATACCTATGTTCAGAAGAATTCGAAGACATGTTTGTCCTAGGGAAGACTTCATAAAAGAATATGAAATTTTGAAAAGAGGACAAATAGGGAAATAGAGAGAAGCAAAAGTATTAAAGATAAAAAAGGAAGACTAACTATGAAAGTGTGAAAAATACGAAGCATACTGGAAATGGAAATGAAAAAAGTGCGATGTACGCTAGAGACCACGAGCAAAACTTAGTTTTAGAGATGCGAGTGTTGCAGATGTGGTAGGCAAAGGCAGACAATCAGTTTTCGTAAAGTTTTTAGGTAAGATTCATAAGGAAATGAAGCAAAGTTTCGAGTAAGGGAAGAGAAGGACTTAAGGTTTTTTCTTCATAGGTTTTTTGTGTGTAAAAGAGGTAAATAGGAAAAAGAAAGGGTATTTATGCAGAGACAGATGAATGAGGTCAAGATTTGGAAATTCAAATCGAAGGCTGAGATTAAGAGACTATTGGCGATTTGACATACAACCGTTCTGCCAGACCTAGGAATCTAAACCGAAGCAACACGTTTTGGTGGACCAATGGCATAGTTCAGGGTGTTATTAATGCTTATCAAACCAAAAGTGTCAGACATTTCTCATCTATTTCTATATAACTAACTCTTTATTTAACGAAGTGGGAGGGCTAATTGTGTGGGTAGTTTCGATTCGGACTGAGGAGACTGATCTAGAACACGACGGTCGGACTGTCCGAGCATTTTGGTCAAGATTCTGAGCTCAATTCTTTCCCCCGAATTGTCCGACTCTAATGTGATTCCTTGGACAAGACATCACAAGTGAGCTTTTTTGTAATCTACATTCGAAAGTTTAAAGGTTCAGAACATTCGAGACTTAGAGTATCCCTGAGCAACCGCTCAAAGGATTCATTCCCAACTTTGCTAGGAGACTTTCCTAATTTCAGGGCTCTATCGTCCAAGTCGTTAGGGTTGGAGGCCTGGTTTTCTAGAGAGTTTAGGAAATTGAAAAGTCTGAGACACTATATATACCCCTCCAGGGTACTGAGGTAAAGATCCCGAATTTTAACTCTAGAGATATCACTTTTTGTCTAGCCTCCATAAACATTTTCTAACTTGAGCATCGCCGGGGTGTCTTAGGCCGACACCACACCATTGCCTCAAGACCTTCATGTTTGCATTATTTTGTAGGTAGGTGATAGAAGATAGAATAGCTAAATCGCACCATTACACTTCTCTTCCTCCTTCATTGAATATGGGAGATTTTCCTCTCCCTCTAGAGCTGCTGTCAGCATTCCTTGACCAAGACAATTCTCGTCTTCATCTTCCACATGCAAAGAATCATTTAGGTCTGTGAACTTCTCCACTTCAAACTTGATTGTCATTATAGGATGTTTGTGAAATATTAGTTTCTAGTTTGTTTCTCTTAATGGGTTATGTAGCTCTTCCCTTCGAGACCTCAATCTTGAGAGAATTCCTTGACTGGAAGAGCTATCCTAGCTTTAATACCAAGTTGTTAAGCTAAACCAAACCATAAAACTGATCTAAAACAAACAAAAGCCACGCTCACATCAAGCTTGTTTTGTAATAAAAAAAAAAAAAAAAAAACCGAGTTAGTATATAGAAATATATGTGAGTGTGAGTGAAAAAAGAAGAAGCAGAAAACAGAGAGATAAATGGAGACATATTTACGGGGTTCAGCTACTTGATGTAGCCTACATCAACGGCAGCAAGGAGAAGTAAATGCTTGTATTAATAAAGTAGAAAACAAGGATTGCAAAGTGATAAAACTCACACCTAAGCAAAAGCTATACCGAGAGGCAGAGATTAACTCCCCTGTTTTCTGCAGAAAAAACCCTTTTTAACAGTAGCTATCCCTTAAATATCACATAAGTTACATGTGACAATCTCATGTTAGAAGAGTTTAGAAGTATCGAACTTTGCAACATTTGTTGATGAACCACTGACTATTTATGACGCATCGGCCGGTATATGCTGCAGCCAAGCTACTGTAGACATTAGGTTTTACTTGGTTAGTTTCATGATAATTTAGCTCGATTGATCATCCCATGGTGTACCAAAAAGGCCGGTATATATATATATATACACCCACTGCAAGGAGTACCTAAAAGACCTTGACCATCCCTAACTATGTTTCGCAAGTGACTCGTTCAAGAAGACCGAGATTGAATAGTGTTTTCTTTTTAATTAATTTATTTTTTTGAGTCAACGTATATTGCATAGTTATATGGATTTTGCTGTTGGTAAGAGAATAGGGCAGAGTACAATATACACTTAATTGAAGTAACTTTCATAACAAAAAGCAAATTGAATTATACTCCCATACTTGATCAGCTTTTCCAAAGCCTTATATGCAAACCCAAAACCAAGAGAAACAAAGTAAAATAAACTTAACATCCCTCCATCGATCCATATATAAATTAATTAATCTATGCTTATGTCTTTAATTTCTTTTTTCCAACTAAAAACCATAATTAGAAACGACATATATATATATATATATATTTATCGAACGCCAATAACAGGGGACAACTAGAAAAGACACATCGACCAATCAATTTTAATTTTTCTTCACTTAATTAGTCGACATCGTCGACCGCAGCTAGCTAGCAGCCTCAAGGCTCGAACTCTTCCTCGTTCGTATGGAACTCCTCCTGGTTCTGGTACCCTTCAAAGGAGTCCCTGTTTCCGTACAAGTTTCCGCCATTTTTGTTGCCATAGTAACCCCTGTTGTTGTGCCAGCTGTTCTTCGAGTCCACAACCCTGGAGTTTCTATACTGATTCTCATCGTAATTTTTCTCGCTGTTAATGTCATAGTAATACTTACCACCCTCCATATACCTGGTGTCGCTCATGCCTTTCCTCTCGACATTGTAGCCACCGCCATTGCTGTTGTAGTAGCCGTTCGGGTTAGCAACGTAGCCACTTCCGGCGAGCCTGGTCTCGGTCCTCCCGCCATTCGGGGAGTTCTCAAAAGTGTTTTCATTGTTGTAGTAATTGTTGTTGTAGGTTTTAGGGTACTTGTTGACTGGCTCTTCCGACTGGGTTTTGTACTGAGGAGTGGTGGTGTAGGGTTCGAAGGTTCTCGGCGTGGTTGTGGTGGTGGTGGTGGTAGGAGAAAGCTCGGTTGTCTCGTGGCCGTAAAGGCCGTAACCAGTTTGGGTCTGGGGGATGAAGGTGGGCTCTTCTTCTTTGCTGTGGAACTGATGTGGGTATTTTACAACGTTGGGGTTGGTAACTTTGCTGAAGAACTGGCTTTCTCTGGCCTGAGTTTGCAGAGAGAGGAGAGCTAGAAGGAACACCAAGGAAAAGTACTTTGATGGGAGAGCCATTGATGTTTGGAGATTATGATGGTAGTGGTAGTGGTGGGTGGTGGTGTGGATCACTATGGATGTGTATATTCAGGGAAAGCTAGTGATAGTCTAAGTCTTTATATAGAAATTAAGTTTTTGATTTCTTTTTCATATTCTCAGTATTTTCCACTCATTAGGTGCAAATGGGACAGAGGATAGGTGATGATTGTGGTCCCCTTTGGAAGGGAGAGAACTTCAAACTATGCGCGAAAAAAAGCACTTTTTCTTCCTTTTTTTTTTTTTCCTTAATTTGTTTTATTAAGTTTAATTATTACACTTTCTTTTTTCTACTGGCACAGCTTTATCATGTACAAGTTGTGGAAAACAACATAATCAAGTGCAAGGATTTAACAAAAAAAGAAAAGAAAAAGCCTGTTGTGATCTGTCTGTCTCTAAAGAATAATCCTTCTTTTTTTTTTTTTTGTTATTTCGTTTCTTGTAAGGGAATTAATGTTAATTAAATTGAGAGAGATTAATTAGAGTGATGATAGAGGAATATATAAAGCTGACAAGAAAGTTGGTCAGGTAACAAATTGTTTCTTTAGGTGGGTGAAATGTGATTAGAAAGATAATTGATTAGATTAAGGGGAAATTGAAAAAAGGGGTAATTTGGGGAATTAGTGATGAAGGTGGGAAAAGAGAAGGCATGGGAAGAGACTTATAGAGAGCGTAATTATGCGTGGATTGAGGACTGGGTGGGACATTCAAATAATGGCGTATGATATTGTGAGTGCATAAAGCATGTGAGATGTGCCCCCTCCTAACACCGTCTAATTGAAGGGATACAGTAACATCCAATATCAACAATAGATTTGTTTATTTTTTATTTTTATTTTTAAAAAAGCATCAGTAAGGAAGGGTGGTGATGGGCCCTACTTTCATGAGCCTAAACTGGATTTCAACTAGGCGTGTAACGTATCATGTTGAACCGTATTCGTGTCGTGTTAAATTTTATTCATCCGAATCCAACCCGTTAAGTTTTCGGATTGAACCGTATTTGTGTCGTATCATTTCGTGTTCGTGTCGTATTTTATCGTGTTTACTAGACATGTACGTGAGTGTTTTATTTTTTTATTTAAATTAATATATATTGTCAAATAATAAATCATTATCAATTCATGTCTATTAAGCCTAAATACATATTCAAATGATATGTTAAACATTTAAAAAAATATATATTAACATACTAAAATTCAACATAAATAATAACTATGAATTTAAAATATATAAAATATTACGAATTAAAACTATATTAAATATTTATCGTGACTAAAAAACAAAATATGCATTTCAATTATAAATTTAAAAATATTTAAAATATTATAAAATAAACTAAAATTAATTTAAAAATATTCAAAATATTATAAATCAAATAGAAATTGTACATCCAATATAAATAATAAAAAAGATAGAATCTAAAACAAAATATTAATATATAAATAGATATAAAAATTATAATTTTCCAATAAAATAAAATATGAATTTTATAGTTTTCTAAAATTAAAAAAAAAATTAATGTAAAAAGTTAACTATAATGAAATAATTAAATTAATATTTTTTTTTATCGTGTCTTATCGTGACTCATCGTGTTAACGTGTTCCAATCCGTTTTAACCCGTTCTCTTATCGTGTTTTATCGTGTGACACTGATATCAACCCGATCCAATATTGTCGACCCAAATTTTCAAATTATTGTGTCATTTCGTATCGTGTTATCGCATCGTGTAACATTTTGGCATGTCTAACTTCAACCCTTTGAAGCGGGGAATTAATTAAGCATCTGTACGTGCTAAAAATTTACTAATTGTATATCATAAAACCAAAATTAATATAACCACTATTATTTATGTTAACAAGGATTTATATTTCACCAAAACCCATTATTTCTTGTTCAGCTCATGTACTGCCTACTTTTCTGCAATCCTAATATTAATTGACATTTTTCAACCTAAAAACTATATATTAATTACTGTCTTTTTCCATATTGGTCCTTTTGAGATTGCTGTTATGTTTCTGCAAACCTTGTACAAAAAATAAAAATAAAAATTGAAGTCTCTCCTTACCCCGCCTTTCCTACTTGCTATACACAAGGAATGCCAATATATAATAGCAGCAGGATAGTAGATATAGCTAGGTAATTAATGAAGTAATAATCCTGATCTAATTTTGTTGGATGGTTGGCGTAAATAATCTCATTAATTTAGAACCAACCTATTATTTATATAGCTAGTTTTGTTTGTTGCGGTTGTCCTTTATTTATGCCCACCATCACCTTTATGTTTATATATACATATGAACTTAATTTATAAAATTGAGACTAATCAAGTAATTTTTTGCCTTAATTTCTTCCATGGTCATATATAATTAGAAACATATAGATTTTTATTTGGAATAGGCATATTATAGGAAGATAATTTATAAATATGATTTGTCAAATAACAGCTAGCTATTTGATAATTATTATTCTATATATATATATATATATATATAGTTAAGCCCGTGGATGCATGCAAACTGAGAAGAATTAACAAACTTAATTAAACGATCGCGAAATCGGTAGAGAATCGCTTTAATTTGATGATATATTGTATTTCAATTAAGTGAAAGGAAAATTTGAAGATGTGACAACCAAAGTTCCATAGTCTCCTGTGGATTTAGAGAAGTGTCTGAGGGGAAAGGAGATGTTAAAGAAGCTTCCACATGTCCATTGCTTGGTCCTACTCACCGTAGACTATAAAAAAAGAAAACTTATATAATTGATTTTCTAAAGTAAAAGCTGATTGCTTTGAGCGGTCTAAAGTTCATTGAACAATAAATAAATAAATAAATAAATAAGACACCCGGCCTAAAGCAGTAAAACCGTGGTCTGGTAAAATGTGTGAATAGTTATGCTGGTGAAAGATAACGTAGAGTCGAAATGGGTATTTGAGCATTGATTACTTACATTCTGAAGAATAAATAGTTTCCCTTTAAGCAAATATAAATATTTCTTGTCAATCTATATATATACATCCCCAACCCTAATCAGGACCATCTAATTTTTTTTAAAATTAAATTTTTAATTCTGATTTTTGATTCTGTTTTTTGAGTTGAAAATTAAAATAATCAAATCCGACCAAGTGTAAGAAATCAAAATTCATTATCTAAATTTCATTATAAAAAAAGTCACGTTACCTCAACTTCACTGTATGCATCTAAATCTCATATAATGTAACTAATCCACAAAAAGAGATTTGCCGTTCTATGGTTAAAGCATAAAAGTTCATCAGTGTGTGTGTATATATATATATTTATGTATATGTATAGCCATCTAATTTAAAGACTCCATCAAAAAAGAGTAATTTTTAGTTGTTAGGAGTTGGGGGCAACTGATTGGGGCCGATACAGATACAGGGCACTCTATCTCCTACAAGTTCATACAGAGAGAGAGAGAGAGAGAGACAATTTTTTTTTTTTTGATGAAAGAGAGAGAGACATTTGAAATGCTTGATTTGTGATATATATTTTTAGGTTTGACCAACCAATGCAGCTGCTAGCAAAGACTTTTTAACTAATTATTCTTTCGGTACTCTTTTTTTCCTTGAGGTAAGTGCTGCGTGATTAGCGGAAGAATACTTTTCAGCCTTTGGTAGCGCGTATTCAGCTCCGTCCCAGAAAGAGAAACAAAGTGTGTACTTGGGCAATCACTTTCCTAGCTATTTCCTACTCTTTAAACTAATTTGTTTTGCCTTGGGCGCAACCGTAGGACAGTTTATATCCAGACAAAGTAAAAGACATACATTAAAGAATATTTGTTTGAGATTGAGTAAAAAAAGAAGTATCCGAAGTCTCATTCACCAAAAAAAAATATCGAAATTAAGTCTCTTCTATATACACATTGGGATATGTATGTAAGTAGGCCGTTAATTATATGTATTAATAGGCACTTTACAATAGTTCCAAATAAAAATTCTACATGAGATTTATAATTTTCCAAATAGACGAGTTAACTACGTACATAAGAATATGTTTTTGACTTTTGTCATGAAATTATGGTGAAGATAGAAATTGTTAATATAAATATTACTTAATGCAAAATATTATTATTATTATTGGTTCTCACAAAACGTCCTATTGATTTTCAATTATTTCAATATAAAGTAATCACTTGCATTTAGTTTTCAATTTTTCAGTATGAAACTAATTACTCGCATAAGATGCTACGTTACACAAAGTAAGTTTGGGTTACCAAATAAAAGAAATTTCATGAGCCCATGATGAGGACAAATATAACATCTTGAGTAGAAAAAGCATAAAAAGTCCAACATACAAAGTCCAACATACGAAGCACACAAAAAACTTTACAAAACTTTCTGTATTTGAAATGGGTTCGAGTAAAAAATATAAAATAAAAATTATACACATTTTAAGACATTGTCCTGTACCATTTTGCAAAACTGTTTTTATTTTACAAATTGAAATATGGTATAAATGGTATATACCATATTTAACACGTATGAGACACATGATAATATGTTTATCATCCTATAATAAGGATTTTTTTTTTTCCATATATTCATATATATATATATATATATATATATCATATTTAACATTTAACAAACATGATTACACCATTTATCAAAAATACTTTAGAAAATATTACCGAACGGGCCCTAATGGTTAATTTAGTTTGTACAAAAACTATGTGTGAAAAAACTAAAGTGTCATTTGGTAATGCTTTGGTTTTTAATTTCTTCGACTTAATTGTATATAATTTGCTTACTTCAAATTAGTTAGTTGTAATTAGAGTTTGTTAAGTATTTCAAGTTAATAAGAAAAAATTTCATTTAGAGTACTCCATCAATTTTGTACTAATTACATTTCAACCCATGCTTTAAAAAATTGTCATTAACCTCCCATCTGTCAATTTTTACCATTTAATTTTAACAGTTAAATGCCAAAATTGTATTTTTATAATATTATTCATTCATAAAATTGTAATTTTTAAACTCCTTTTAGTCTTAAATTGTTAAAATTAACTCAAAAAAACAATCATATAGACATGTTTTGATATATTATAAACAATAGAGGGAGGTTAGTGATAAAATTTCAAAATTGTGGTAAAAATATGTAATAATGGAGCGTCTAAATAAAATCTTCCTAATTAAGAATTATAAACCTAAAGAAAAGAAAAAAAAAAACCTAAACCATTAATGTTGAAAAGATAAAAAAACAACAAAATTGTGTTTATGCTTCGATTTAACTTTTTAGTTAATAGGAAAAAAAAAAAAAGAGTATTTTTTTTGTGAATTGAGATGCCTAAAATATTCTAACTAGCATTTCAATTGAGATGCCTTAAAAAAGTTTTGATGATGCAATTTATTCTTCACCCATATTAAAAGAATTACAATCACGGAGAGAAATTACATTGATTTTAATCCTTTTTCTTCGTCAAAGTTTGTTCAATTAGGTTTTTCTTACAAGATTTAATGAGGTAGATTACCGTATATAAAATATCACACACATGAATATTATAATCTCTTTTTTCGCTATGGTTTTGTTCTTCTGAATTTTATTAACAAAGTGAAAATGAAGCATAATCCATGTAAAATAATCATTCAAAAGGAAATGTTATGGATATAAATACTCATAAATACAATAATAAATTTCCATATTGATTTCTCATTCATGTATAAAAATGTAACTCTTGTAAAATATGTAACTACCATTGAATATTTATTAGGTCATTTATTAAGACTATTGTTTCTTGTAACTTATGTCTATGTATGAACCTATAAATAGAGATTTTGAAATAAAATAAGTACAAGCATAAGATAACTCTCTTACTTTTATATTTTTCTCTTCCTCTTGTGTTGATCTATATCTTATAATATTTGTATTTATATATTTTACTTTCATAATACAATCACTTTATTAATCTTTTAAAAAATAGTTAATTCCAATTAGACTCTGAAGTTTAGTATTCTATAAATCGCCCTTTTAAATTTGAGAAACTTGAGTATTGTTATCCATAGATCGTCCTCTCTAATGGTTGTCACAAAAACCCTAATGCATCTCTGTCATTACTTTTAGAGCTTCTTTTGGGCCGAGATATTTGAGCAATGGACTCGAGAATGATCTCCTATACAGCTGCCCATTTAACATGCAATACTTGGCTGACTTCATTAGTAATTTTTGAGTTTGGTCTTCCTCTTTGATTGCCATCACCATTGTTCCGAACAAGATGCTCCTATCCAAGAGAAACTTTGTTGTAATAGTTCTTTTACCATCCAGATGAACCACAAAGGTTATGATGGTCAACGCGTTCGCTTGACTATTTTCTTCTCGTGGTTGTTGCCTTATTTCTAACCTTTCAAAGTTCTACATGAGCTCCTTCACCTTTTTTAGATAATCTGCCATGGTTGGACATTTTTCCACATATGAATCATTGACCTAGTTTACCACCATCTGAGAATCACTAACAATTTTGAGCGACGTAACTCCAAACTTATATGCCAACCTCAGGCCTGCAATCAACTTTTCATACTTTGCTATTTTGTTGGATGCTTAAAAAATCAAAATGCAACGAGTGCTCCACTAAATCCCCGTTGGGCTTTTCAACAAGATTCTTGCTTTGCTCCATCTAGCATGGGATGATCCATCAACTAATAGACTTCACTCGAATAAAAAAAAAATATTAGCCTTCTTTTTTACTTTTTTAGACATCACTGAGAATTTTGCGATAAAATTAATGATGAATTTGGAATTCAATACCATCCGAGTAACATAGTTAAGATCAAAAGCTCCAAACTTAATCGCTCACAAGGCCATATGTCCTGCTTGGTCTTGTTTATGCAAAATAGCTCGAAAAGGAACAATGGTATGACTTTTGAAATAAGGTCACAACTTTCGAGCCGATATAATGAGATCATATACCAAATTCTCCATCCGAGAATACTTGTTTATGGATCAATAACACTATGCTTTCATGGGAAATCAATCGTTGCTCTTTTCTATCAGTCTTCACTAATGTTGAGTTTACCGCATAATCCAAGAGAACCAAATACAACTACAGAATGTCCCATTGAATCGGTTTCATGAGCAATGGTGGTAACCCAAGGTAGCTCTTCAATTCTCTGAATTCCTTCTCGCATTTCTTTGTCCACTCAAAATCTCTGTTACCCTTCAGGATCTTAAAAATTCATGCCACTTATCTGAGGATCATGAAATGAACCTGCTCACAACTGTTACTCTCCCATTCAACCTTTGCACATCCTTCTTACTGCTTAGTAAGGCATGTTTATGATCTGGTTTGGATTTGCTTCTATTCCCCTTTAAGTAACTAAATGTCCAAATAACTTACCTGTCAAGACTCTGAATGTGCACTTTGTAGGATTGAGTCTCATCCTATATTTCTCCAATATATCAAAGTCTGCCTCAAACGATCCAATTGATCTTTGGCCTTTAACGATTTCATCAACATATCGTCTATGTAAACTTCCATAGTCTTCTTAATTTGCTCTTTAAACATATGATCAACCAACTGCTGCTATGTGGCGCCTAAATTAAGTTCGAAAGGCATAACTTTGTAACAGTAAATGCCCCTCTCAATCATGAATGACATTTTCATTTGGATGATCAAGATTTGATTATAGCCCATGAAGGCATCTAGAAAACTCATTATCTCATGCCCTGTCGTGGCATCCACCTGCATATCAATCATTGGGAATGGAAAATATCCTTTGAACATGCTTTGTTTAGATTGGTAAAATCAATGCATACCATATTCTTCCTATTCTTCACTACCACTATGTTAAGAAGCCAGGCGAGATAGTGCACATCCCTGATCATGTTGTTAGCCTCTAGCCTGAGTATTTCCTTATTCACGACATGATTATTCTCCGGTGAAAACTTCTTTCTCTTTTATTTGATTGGCTTAAAATTCATGTTTGATCTAGATGTTTGGGGTCCATAGGTATCTTCTAGTTTCAGTTGTCAAGCAAGTTTCGACCTTTACTGTCTGATCTAGATGTTTAGGTTCCACAACTATCTCCTCTATCTTATCGTCATTATCATTTCCTAACTCCAAATTTAGGACCCTGAAACTCTTTGGTTGTTATTTGGCCGTGAATTTTTCCTTGGTAGCTCAACGTAGCATGATCGGGCTACCATCTGCTTGCTCCTCAGTGTCTTGACCTTATCTCCATTTGAAAACTTAATTATTTGATGGAAAGTGGAGACTACTACCTTTATCTTATTCAGCCAAGACAACCTAAGATTGCATTATAGGCTAAGATCGTGTCCACTACCATCATGGTTGAATACATAGTTTTTCCATTACCAAAGTCAAATTTATTCTCTCTATTTTCTTATTGTCATACTTCATTTGTTTCAGAATAGACATGAAGATTATATCTACTGAACTCCCAGTGTTGACTAGTATTCTCTTGATGAAGCATCTGGCTAACGTAAGTTTCATGATGAGAGCGTCTTCATGGGAAAAATACAGACCTTTAGCATCTATTTGGTGAACACGATGTCAAGCTTATCCAAATACATAGGATCAAAAATTCCAACTGCGGCCACTTTAGCCACTTGGACATGTTTCCTTCTTGTTGCCATCGTATTTCCACCACTAGCAAATCCATTGTGAATTGTGTTAACCATTGCATTTGCATACTCTTTTTCATTCAAATCTTCATCCCAATTTGACCTTCAAACCTCAAACGTCTATCTCTTTCTAGAGCTTACTTCTCTGTCATTTCTATTTTCGGGAATAAACTCTTTGAGATAAACTTGCTCTATTTGTGTTTCAACTTCCCATTTCAACTATAATCAATATTCAGTTAAATGACTGTAATCACAATGGAAGGTGCAAAATTTGGAATTATCTCTAGAACGAGGGTTAGGCACCATTTTTCTGAGCCACTGGATTTAATTATTTTCCTTTATGTGCTCGACCATTTCAGTGGGTGAATAGTCAAACCAAATTATTTGAAGGGGTCAAAACTATTTTCTCTCCTATCGCTAAGTTTGGGAGTGTGTATTCTAGTTGACTGAGCTGATCTTCTTGGTTGTGATATCATAATCGAGCAATCCTAACACTCAGGTGCTTCCAGTCTAAATACATACCTTCTAACATCTCTTATCTCTCTATCTCTATTTCTCTCTCTCTCTTTCTCTCACTCTCACTCTCTCTCTCTCTCTCTCTCTCTCCTTCCCCCTATTTCTCTAAACTTTTCTCCCATCTCGAGCCTTTGATCATCCTCTAACTTGATGAGCTCGTCTGCATGTTCTAGAATGTCAACCATGGTCTTAGATATAGTAAAAGAATCATTAAAGGGAGATTCTTGGACTAACCCTCTTCGATATTCTTATACAGCGACTAAGTCATGAAAATCATGTATGTCAATCATTTCCTTAAGTGTAGGACTTAAGGGATTTCACATTATGTTGCACAATGGAGAACATGTAATTAGTCTTCTTTTTTGCTTTCATGCTCAATGGAAAATGCCACTGAAACTTCCGAGACAAATCTTCAAAACAGTTTATGGATAACAAGAGAACCTTGAGACTTGGAGCAAAAATCTTGGAGCAAGAATCTTACGTATAATCTCATATCTCCTATCTTTAGGTATTCCTAGCGCAATCATAGTGCTGCAATGATGCAAAATATGTTCCCTCGGGGTCTACCCTTTATCAAACGATTCAAAGCCTAAAGTAACAAAATAAAAAAAAAAGTGGAATAGTTTCGAAAATCCATCTAGTGAATGGAGTCCGAACCTCAATCTGGATCTCCTCATAGTTTTCTGTTGGTTATTCTCTCTGTTTTTTCATCTCCTATTAGACAAATTGTTTGAGGTATTCACTTGTTTCGCTTCAAACAATTTATAGTTTAGAATGCCTCATCATTAGACGGAGTTCATGAAACCTAGAAAGAAAGCATTCTCTCTATAGTTTAGAATGCCTCATCATTACCTCTGTGTACTAATGATGTATTTATAGATGCCTCTATAATTTGGGTCTCCTAATTCTTTTAGCAAAACCAGGTGCTGAACCTGAATGGGCCGAACCATAGAGTCCTGAAATTAGGTCAGAATAGTTTTCTAATTTCGTTCGAAGTATATCCCTTATAGGGTCTTAGGGTTTGCATTCTATATATCGGACATTTCGAGACATCTGGTAGGTTTTTGATCAAATAGACTACATCAATTGCTATGTCTTCTAGAGAAGAAAATATCCAAGACTCACCCTACTCTCAGGTATATCCAAAACAAACTCGAGAATATCAAACTTCATTTCCATTTTGAAACATAACTTTCGAATAGTCTGATGAATACTTTGCTATTAATGATGGACATATTGGTCAGAGTTAAAATTACCCATACAAGTAGAGTGGTATGCAAGATGTGTTTTATATTTGATTATGCTTTGATTATTTGTGCACCACGATGTAAATCTAGATTATGGGTTGAGTATGTTATTGAAAATTTTCTTTCAAGGGAGAACTATAATGGAATGTCATTTTTCATGTTTTTGATCAATTACTTGTTGATGTGAAAATGGTTTGTTGTTACCTTGTTACAAAATTTGGTTTTGCTGCAACATTTATGCTTGTTTTAAGTTGTGCACCACAATGTAAATCTAGACTATGGGTTGAGAATGTTGTTGAAAATTTTCTTTCAAGGGAAAATAGTTATGAAATGTCATTTTTGATGTTTTTGAGCAATTACCTTTTGATATGGAAATGGTTTATTGTTACCTTGTTGGAAGATTTGGTTTTACTGCAACGTTTATGGAACTGGTTTATTGTTACCTTGTTCGAAGATTTGGTTTTGCTGCAATGTTTATGCATGTTTTAAGTTGTAAGTAAGCTTGATGAAATATTCATTGTTGAGTTAAATTAGATATTATCTAGCAGAAAACCATTTGTTTTGGATGTGGAAACATAAGTAAAAAAACAAAAATAAATTGAAAATTTCCAAATGAGAAATGAAGTGGATGATTTTTTATAATAGTAAAGAATTTGACTTAATTTTATTAAAACCTGGGATTTGATAAGTAATTGTGATTCCCTTGGATCTACTTGTATGAGGTGTACTTAGTAGCCTTAATCTGAGATATTTTTCGCTTCTATGGAGTGTACTTAATGACCTTAATATGAGGTGTTACAAGGTGAACTAAGTGGCCTTCATTTGAGGTATTTTTTGCTTGTATGGGGTGTACTCAATGGCCTTAATCTGAAATGCTTTCCACTTGTATGAAATGTATTCAATGATCTTAATCTAAGGTGTTTTTCGCTTGTACGACCTGTAGTAGTGGCCTTAATATAAGATGTTCTTGTTTGTGCGTGGTATACTTAGTAACCTTAATCTAAGGGGTAATCGTGACCATGAATGAAAGTTCATAAACAATATGGTGGTTTCAACTGATTTAAAGGCCAAAGGAAAAATGGTTAGTGGATTTATCATTAAACTTGAAATCCTCATTGTTTTGTTGAATATTGAGTCATTAGACAAATAGGGTTTTGTGCATTTTCTCTTTATTTACAATAATTATGCATGTTGTTCTTATAATTTTGTATAGGGCTATATGTCAAAATTTGTGTTTATGAATTTATACACACACACACACATAAAGTTGCTAACATAGGCGACTTCTCCAGGTATTTATGATGGGCCACCCCAGGCCTGTTGTGAATACTCCTTGTCATCGATCAAGTGTTGGGCGACTTCACCTAGTATAACAGAGCTCTCTCTCTCTCTCTATATATATAAATATATTTCTTACTCTGAAGATATTCTTTATGTTAAAGAATGTTTTGTGTAATGATTCGTTTAACTATATTTTTTTGAAAATTTTATTTATATTTTTATCGTAATGCATCCTAGATTATCTATTCTACTAGGCTTGTGAAGCTCACTAATTTCTTACTATTTCAAAATCTTAGAGTATTGAGGATGTTGGTGGTTTTCCTAAGCTTTTTTAAAGACCTACTTAGATAGTTAGTCTTTGATAACTAGAATTATTAGTTTATGTTTAGGAATCGTATAGATATGATTTTATTTATATATATATATATATTTTATCTACCTCTGCGTGTTACTAAGAGGCGCTTTATGGATTTGTTGTATAAAGTATTTCTATTAATTGCTTTGGTTGTATTTAAATATTTTAAGTGTGGGTTCTAGGTGCTAAAGGTCCCTTTATTATTTATATTATAATTATGGTTTGGTTTATTTGTGAAGGACGCTTGTTAGAGGGGGAGGGAGGTCCAACCATAGTTGGTTCATTGTGTATTTGAATTTATACATAAGTGTGTTATCATCTTTATAGGCTTGGAAAATTTAAGGATGTCTGAATAACAAGGGAAGCTCTGCTAAAATTTATGTGAAGTCCTTTCATCATATTCAAAAATTAGTTTTGGTGTAATTGAAATGAAACAAACCGTTTTAATTGTTTTTAAAGAAAAAAAAATTATTACTACAATATTTTCTTATTTTATTAACTATTTAGTTCATGCCTGTAATTTTCAGAGCATGACATAAAATATTATGAAATAGTTGCGAAGGGAAATTTTCATGCCAAGGAAACATAAGAGAAAGACGTAGTCATTTTGAAGTCTTTACACTAAAATTATGGGCCACATAGTCTAAGATCAGTATTTCAAAGGCTTTGACCAAGAGTTGAGAATGCATTGCCAATAAAGCAATACCAAAAGATGAGAATGCTAATGTCTAAGTGATTGTCCCAAAAAAGGTGGGCTAAAAAAGGTAGTTTCTTGCAACATTGAGAACCTTAGAAGTTTTACACCACTAGAGACTAAGGTAGGACGATGGTACCATGTTAGAAACAATACTTATCAACATCTTACTAAAACACATAAGAGAAGGTCGCAAAGACAAGTGCTGAAACCAAGTAGTTGGGCAAGGAAAAAGAAATCCAGAGGAAAAAGTGTAAGGAAATTTAAGTTTTGGTCAATCTAACAAGACCAAAGTAATGGAATCCTTGATGAGCCAAAAAGCTCGACATAGTTGAGATGATAAGTCAGAACATTTGATGATGAATTAATAGAATGAAGGTGGAATTGAAACCGAAAAGGAAATTGCTTAAGATGAATGAAACCTAAAGGAAGAATTATCAAGGACAACGGAGATTTTGGAAAGGACCAATTGGATGGAGAAAATTTGGTTCTGACTTCAATTGACAAGAAGTTGGCAATCAAGTTTGGATCTTTAGATCGAGTGGACTGCAACATGACATTGGTGCTTTTGCAATTTTTTGAAGCTCATCCTAAGCAACCAAATATAATGGAAAAAGATACAGTTGAGGTTGGATAACAATCTTGAATTCATAGTGAAAGAAGAACGATCAAAGTTGGTGGTGGTTGATAGGCATAAAAAGTTACTGTTTTTATGCCACATTTTATATTGGATTTTGGATAGTTTAGATTTAATTGTTAATGAAAAGTACTGAATTATTGTATTTTTCTATTTCTAGATAAAGAAAGGCAAATGCAGGAATTTATTGTATTTCTATGCAATCCTTACTACAAAAATCATATATGGAGCTCCACTTGAAGGTTTTGTGCAATTCTAGTTGAAATTGATTCATGATTCATTAAGCTTCAATTATATAAAGTTTCATTACAATTGAATCAGCCAATTAGTACCATTTTGATTTACAAGAACAACATTTTCAATAGTTGCCGCAAACTTACACTCTCTTGGGAAAATTGGAAATTGAATGCCTTCCTGATGTCCATTTTATGTGATCAATATATGTCTAAAAATATAATACATAGACCTAACCTTTTCAACTAGAATTAGGCGATTCAAAGTTTATTTGGTCATCCAAAGTGTACTTGAAATCTGCCTGACGTACATTGAAGATATGAAAGGAAAGTGTCTTTGCCTACTAGGATGATACCTATGCATGGACTGCCTCATTCTCACTCTCCAGCTAGGTGTACAATTATTGCCACATCATATGTTACATGGAATGTCATAATTTTTTAATTATATTAATTGGAATAATAATTAGAGAAGGAATAAGAATTAAAGAGAAATTGTATTCCTAAAGGGATTTGGATTGCTTCGTTATCTAAGTGTGAATAAGAGGCACCAAATTACCTAAAAAACCCTAGAGGGCCGGCCATATAGAGGAATTATAGGAGTTTTTAATTGTGATAATATTTTATATCCTATAAGATTGGAATAAGATCTAGGGTTAGAGAATAACTCTAGGGTTTTTGCTAGATTAAACTAGTAGAACCTTTCCTATAAATACCATGCACCTTAAAGCATTATTCATTCACTTCTTACCACACCATTTATCACAACAATTCCACCATTCTGTCACAATTCTTTTGCACAGCAAGGAGGTTAGAGTTCTAGGTATTTATTTTAGTTTTTGAGGGTTTCTACATAGAAGAATTCGGCTACACTAGTTCTTGATCAAGGGGGATTTTCGGCTAGCACTTGTAAAGGACTTCAACCTTTCTCTTGAGGAATATTTTGGAGAAGCAAGAGCAGGAGAATTGGAGACCAAATTCAATAGTCATCAACTATCGGATTTGTTTCCCTATTCTTAATTCTTTTTGTTAATTGACTTATGTTTTCTTTAGAATATTTGATAGCTATTCTTAAGAACATATGTAACTAATTCTCTATAAGGATTATGATGTAGCCCTATTATGACTATTTAGTTTTTAATGCATTTTTGAGTTTGATTCATATTCATGGTTAATTTTTCATTGTAGTTCTTAATGCTTCTATGATAAGCTGGATAGATCAAGTATTATATTGGCTTAGGAATAAGGGATATAATATGAATGGGCAATGAAATATATGGTTATAGGAATATTGCATTCCTTAGTGACAACTTTGGCAATAGCTTATTGGATTCACATGTCTTACGGCTTAAATTTCGGTATTTAGATTAGGAATAATTAAATACCTTGTGCTTGCTAGACTAAAATGCATTGTAGAATCATCTTCTAGTTACTTGTAGTCAAAGGGGGGTTAACCTTATGAATCTTTAACAAGAGCTTATTGGGTTTGCATGTCTTAGGGCATAAATTTTGGTATTTAGATTAGGAATAATTAAATACCTCATGCTTGCTAGACTAGAATGCATTGAGGAATCAACTTCTAGTTACTTGTGGTCAAAGGCGAGTTAATCTTATGAATCTATCATGCATTACGGCTAAATAGAAGTAATAGTGGTGAAGTCATAATGCTTGTTTCATCAAATCCTTGAACTTGCTCTTGCTGCCGTGACTTGTTTTTACACTTGCTTTCAATTTAATTATTGCTTTGCTACAAAATAACAATAAACCAAACAAGCAAATTTCTTTTACTTTTATTAATTTGATTAACAATTGATTTATTATCAAGATTAGAGACATTATTCTCTATGGGATCGATATAGATTTTCTCATAAAAAACCACTTCATTACTTGTTGATTCATGCACTTGCGAGTTATCAATTTTCACCAAAACAGTGGTCAAAGTATGGCCCAAGTATATTATATTGTGAAAATTGGCTGAAAAGATAGCTCAACTCTCAATCCATTTTATATTTGTGCCCATTTTGATGGGAAGCCAATGAATAGAGTTCTAATTGATAAGGCTGCAGTTAACATCTTGCTGGCTTCCATGCTTTCTAAATTGAACAAGGTTGATCAAGACCTTATTCTTATAGTAGTAACAATTAGTAACTTTGTTGGGGGAACAACCAAGTCTAAATGGGTTATTCATATTGAACCCAGTGTTAGAGGCATGTCTATTATGGTTGCATTCCTTATGATTAATTCTAAGTCCTAATAGGATGCTTTGTTGGGACTTGATTGAATACATACAAGCTTATGCATCCATTCATATCTACATCAAGAGTTGTGGTGTGGAACGATGAGGAGGTTGAGGTGGTACATACTGATAATAGGCCTTTCATAGTAACTCCAATGAAATTGAGACCTTATAATATGAATATAATACTAACCTAATTCAATTTTATGGGAACAACAAGTTTGGTCGACCTATAGTAATTACAACCTAAAAGAGTTTGCAGACATTAAGGATGATATCATAACAAGTATATGAAGACATGGTAGAACCTACGACCATACAAATATCAAAACTGAAGATAGCAAATAGCCATGATCTTTGAGTTTAGGAGAAAAGGAAAAACGGAAGTCATTCAAGCTACCATTCGAAAGTTAGTGACTTATATGGTCGAGAGAGAAGTGGAAGAAGATTCAGCCATAGGGTAAGCCAATTGTCTTATGGAAGATGATTATGAAGATAAGGAATAAATTGAATTTAAATATTTTTGTTTTGCACAATCTAATTTGGATGACTTTAAGGAAAAATTTTAGGATCCATTTATCGAAGTTAACTTAGAAACTGATGAAGATTTCGACCAACTTTTCTGAGCAGTTTATCTAAATCAAACCTTTAGACCAAAATTATTGGTTTACTCAAGTAATTCATGCATTTTTTTTTCAGGCCATGATGAAATGCTAGGCTTTGATAAAAAACTTGTAAATCATCGCTTACCTATTAAGAAAGGGTTTAGGTCATATAAGAAACCATCAAGAATGGCAAAAGTTACTTTTCAAGTGAAAAAAGAATTTGAAAGGATGATTAAGGTCAAACTTGTTAGAACGGCTAAGTATGTATAATGGATATCCAATCTTTATCTTCAAGTTTAAACTTAACCATTTGAACTACTAGTTTCTTCTTAAAAATTGAAAAAATTTAACATATTTTGTTTGTATTATTTTAGCATAATAAGGATGATAAAAGATGGAAAGGGAAACATTTCCCTCTCTATGATCCATTAACTAATATATTTGGAAAAGATGGAGTCATCGATAAAGGAGCCGAAGCAACTGGAGAGATGGAGAATGAGGTTCTTTAGTATCATATTAGGCAGTGATTGATCAAATTCTAAAAGGTTTCGATGATGTGAAACTTCATCATATACCAATGGAGTAAAATTTTAAAGCCAATTAAATGGCTCAAATTGCTTCAAGTATGCACATCCAATATTTATTGTTTGAGCCAATTAGATGGAGCAAAATATAATTATGTGAAACTTCATCATATACCAATGTAGTAAAATATTTGGGAAGTGGCTTGAACACAATTTTCAATGAAAAGGTCTTCGTAGCTCTTGCCCAAGTAGTAACAATGTAATTGTAATAAATATCAATATATAAACGTTGTGATACAAGTTCAAAAACAAAAGTGCAGAGAAATCTGAAAGTGAGTTTAAGGAAGCTCAAGAAAAAAGTAAATAATAAATTACATTGATTTTGAGATTTTCATCTTTGGTTAAATTCCATGAAGAATCCCATTTGGAAAGAATTTGTTGGGCCACAGGTTTTTTTTCTTCTTGGCTTTCTCAAGGTCTTCTAGAATTTTTTGAATTTTGTACTTAGAAGAAGTAGCTTTGCTTCTCAAAATGGTATAAAATTCATCATGTTCTTTCTTCCTATCTTCTTTGGAAGCTATCTTTGCTTTCAAATCAGTCGATTCTTCTTTCAATTGGCTTATTTCTTTGTTCATGGCAGCTGATTCTTCTTTCTTTGAAGAGATTTTGGTGATCAAATCTATTATTGGGTCACAAAGACTTGAGAACAAAGTGGTTAACCTTTAAACTTCTTTGATGACTTTTTGAGCCGTGAAAAACCTATGAGTGTCATAGATTAGGGATTCACAAAACTCAAAAATTTGGAGCTGAATGTCATTTGAGAATTTGTTGGCATCAATAAGAAATCCAATTGATTGAATCATTGTGGTCCAATTTTCATTCTGTAAAATTGTTTCAAGATCATCATCATAAATGCTATTGATGAATTTTATGGATTGGTGGACTTGTTAGATCAAAATGTATTCTTGATCAGATGGTATCACTTCAGGACCATCAAGAAGAGGCGTGAGTGGAGTATTAAATAGTTCATTTATTTCTAAAAAAAGATATCATCATCCTTATATGCAAGAAGTTCCTGAAATTGGTATGAAAGTAAATTTAAGTAATAATTTAAGCCGAGAAGTTTGTGTAAGTGCATGTATTTTTGGCTTGGAGATATTTTCTGCCAGAAGACTCAAAATAATGAGACTTGGTGATCGTTCATACAAGTCAAGAATATCTTTGACACCATGATTGATCTACAAAATATTTTTGATGCGGAACCCCAAGATTAAAGAATTCGAAACCCCAAAACACACAAGAAATATTGAATAATAATTGGAAACAAGAACCCGCCTTACCAAACCTTAAGATAACTTGTATCTAAAAATGTGGATTAGAAGGCTAAGGAAAGAGAAGAACAATCGCCACAAAGTATTTCTACTTTGATAAGAGAATTCAACTCCTAATGCAACAAGAAGAATAAATTGATTCATCACCTTGCAAGAACACTCCTGAGAGCAATAAGAAAATTAATTTTTTCAATTGATTAAAATCTGAAATCTATATTATCTACAAAGGAATTGATCCCCCTTTAGATCAAGAAACAATCTAGATCATTAAATATTGAGAAAGTAATCCTAAGGCTGAAAACTAACCATAAATAAATAAAATATGAAAATAGTAAAAATTATAAAATTGCCATTATAATCCAAAAAATAGTTAAATTACAAAACTGCCATTATAATCCGAAAATAGCAAAAATTATGAAACTTCCATTATAAGATGCTTATTTTTAAAATGATGTTGTTTCGTCTCCGCAACTCTCGAGCATCATTACCACCTTCATCCCTTGCTTGGAAATCATGCTTAAATCATTTGGAAACTTGAAAAAGTGTTCAAATCATTTGGAAACTTGAATAGATATTCATCCATAATTATCTTCACAAATCCAGGCATTCTACCTTTGATATTCTTTGTTCGAGAACGTGTTACTGGTCCACTTGGTAAGATAATGTCACCCTCTTTTGCTCCAATGCTAGAATATGGCTCTATGATGCCTGCATCATTCCCTTCCTCTTCAAAAAGATTCGTCCTTGAATTTGAATCCATATTGAAAGGAAAAATATCAAAAACATTGAAAGTAGCGGACTCATTGTACTCACATTGAAGGGCGATTTTGTATGCGTTGTCCTTGACTCTTTCAAGCACTTGAAACGGTTTATTGCCACTAGCATCCAACTTAGACTTCCTAAGGTTGGAAAACCTTTTCTTCCTTAAATATACCCAAACTCAATCTCCTAGTTTGAGTATCCTCCATGTGTCATCCCATAAAACTTTCCCAAACGGACTCAAAAATTCCACATCCCTATCATATTTAATAGTTCTAGGCACTTCACGCAATTTTGATTTCTCATCAAAGTCCTGCAATAAAGAGACAAAAACACTAGGAAAATCGGGGTTAAAGTTAGTTTAACAAAGCAAAACCTCTCAAAATCTCACTAATAATATTGCTTTCTTGCCTAAGAATGCAAAACCTCTCAAAATCCCCATGTGATCCTTTGGATAGTTTCAATTATTCAAGATACACTTTCATTGGAGATAAAAGTGCAAGTGTGACTTTCTTTTCATTATGCTCATGTCTCCTAGCCCTTGGTTCCTCCCTCCTTGTATGTCTCCTCATGGAATGATTTGAGACTTCATCATCTTCGGAACCCGATGGCACAATATCTCTAGTTCTCAAACAATCTCTCCTTGGGTTATTTGTGGCAGTCATAAAGACTTCACTTACCTTATTATTTAGCTCATCCATCTTCTTGTTCAACCTCTGAAATTCTCATTTGAAGGCTTTGTAAAATAGCTTCATGTCTGGTGTCATCTCCTTTTCAAGCTCTTCCTCTTAATGAGCGGCTTTTTTTCATTCTCTTCTTAACATTTTAATTTCTATAGGACAAGATTAGTAAAAGAAAATCCTTACTTCTCTCCCTTACATGTTTCACCCTTTTAAAGGTAATTACGTTCGTGTTTCACACAATTTTGCTTTTACCCTCAATGTGCTCACTACTCAAGCCTTTTACCACTCACAATCTCTAGAATTAAGTTGCACTTTAGAGTGAAACACAGCAAATCAAAGCAAGAAAAATAAAAAGCAATTATCACAATCTCAAAACCTAACCAAAGAAAGAAAGTATATTGAAAGAAAAGTAAAAATAATAACTAGAGTAATAGACATCAAATATTACCCTAAGCAAAAAAAATAAAATAAAATTTGGATTTTTTTTTTTAGATTCCTAGCGGATTGACCCACCCAAGTTTGACCTCAGGTGCGACCCCAAGCGCCTGGTACTGCGATTAGGGTTTTTTTTTTTTTTTTGAGAATCAAAGTATTATGAACGAAGAACACAAAAAAAAATATAAAACAAAAATAGATAGGTACTTATCTCAACAAATGCTCTGATACCAATTGATGAGGAACCCCAAGAATAAAGAATCCAAAACACCAAAACACACAAAAAATATTGAACAATAATTGGAAACAAGAACCCACCCTACCAAACCCTTAGATAACTTGTATCTAAAAACGTGGATTAGAAGGCTAGGAAAATAGAAGAACAATCGCCACAAAGTAATTCTACTTTGATAAGAGAATTCTACTCCTAATGCAACAAAAAGAAGAAATTGATTCCTCACCTTGTAAGAACACTCCTGAGAGCAATAAGAAAATTATTTCAATTGATTAAAATCTGAAATCTATATTATCTACAAAGGAATTGATCCCCATTTATATAAAGATTAGGGTTAGATCAAGAAACAATCTAGACCATTAAATATTGAGAAAGTAATCCTAAGGCTGAAACTAGCCCTAAATAAATAAAATACGAAAAATAGTAAAAATTTCAAAACTGCCATTATAATCCGAAAATAGCTAAATTATGAAATTGCCATTATAATCCAGAAATAGCTAAAATTACAAAACTGCCATTATAAAATGTTTATTTTTAAAATGATGTCGTTTCGTCTCCGTAACTCCAGAGCATCATTACCACCTTCATCCTTTGCTTGGACAATATGCTTAAATCATCATTAGGCCTCGAAAAAGTGTTCAAATCATATGGAAACTTGAATAGATATTCATCCATAATTATCTTCACAAATCTAGGCATTCTACATTTGATCTTCTTTTCTCGAGAACGCATCACTGGTCCACTTGGTAAGATGATGTCATCCTTTTTTGCTCCAATGATATAATATGGCTCTATGATGCCCGCATCAATTTTGTTGTGAATAAGTGAAGATATGTGGTGTAATGCTCAAAAGGTTTAGGAGAAATATATTTACTTGAATAGGAGGTGATGGGTTTTGGCTTCAAGTTGGAAAGAACCGGTTATGAATAATACTAAATGTTAATCTTGATTGGAAAGCATAGTGGTGGAAGAAAATTTTGTGTTACCTCATCCAAACTATTATCTGAAGTATGTTTGTCCGTGACTCGATCTTCCAAGTCTTCATTTGATGCTCCATCATCTAAATGTTCATTCACATGATCTTTTGAAATTCCTTCCGATTCTTTATTCACAGAGTGAGTTTTTTCATTTTGGTTACTTAGAGATTGAGTTGCAAAAACATGTAAATCTTGAGCTCAAGGGACATGAGATATTTTATGCAATTCAAACAATAGATAAGAAGCCGTTAAGTAGAAAAATGAGAGTGTGAGTTTAAAATTTTACTTGGGCAATAGATTTGATCTGAATAGCATATATTTCTTTTTCTTTTAGGCCTCACCCAAAGACGTACCAACATCAGATGTATTCACAATGCCTACAAAATAAAAGTTAATATTCAAGACACTATTGTTGGTCAACATTACCAAAGTTATACTATCACACTTGCAAGCAAACACACTACCATAAAACATTTCAAACCGTCTCAACTTCCCCTCATTTCTTTATTTCAAGCATTCTACATCCAAATAAAATTGTCCACTAATAGATAGTATACAGCAACACAACTAAAATTCCACCATAATATATAACTCTATGAATACTGCAAGTCCACCACCTCCCATTAAAGCTTTAGAAATAAAAAATACTATTGTTGGTCAGCATTGGAACCAACACTTGTTATTAGAACTAGTAGAAGGAACCTGAACATTCGGATGACTTAAATGAATTTGTCTGCACCTAGTATTAGACTAAGCTGCCTATGAATCCTCTATGGAATCAAGTCGATCAAAGTTCATTAAAAATTATTGTTGAATGCAGCAAATTAAATACAAACATAATCTAATGCACAAGCATAACCTCAATGTTTTGTAACATTATTTCCAACATATAGATAAATCCACCAAGGCATGTATCTCATAGTATCAAAGGGAAAGGAAAATAAACTATTGATGCTAAATAAATTCAATAAAGTGTAATACACTTCCAAACCAAGATACATTTTAACATCAATATAACATAAGTCAAATAAAATGTCCATATAACTTTTTGCTGCAAACCTCAAAGATTACTCTCAAAATACTATAAACATTTGGCTCAACTCTAAACAAGGGTTCTCCTTAAGCAAAATCCATACGTTTCAACTTTTTAAAGCAAAGAAAATTTCCAATTCCAATAATTAAAAGTAATTATTCACAAATATAAGTATGGACACATCCATATCTATAGGTTGGTAATTTAAACACACTGTGAATTCACAAGATGGCAGACCAATTTACTCAAAGCTCATGTAAAATCAATATCGCAGCTCAATATACAATGAACCAATTTAACTCAATGTTAATGTAGAACATCTCAGTACATGACGGACCAATTTACTCAATGCTCACGTAGAATCAGTATCACATCTCACTACATGGCAGATCAATTTAACTCAACCTTCATGTAATACTAGCTTATCTCACTGCATAAAGAGCTAATTTACTCAACGCATATGGTAGAAAATTCGGCCCAGAACTTTCTAGGCCTAAATGCTCAAGTTGAAATTAGGTGATTTTGTATCGGATGTGATGGAAGATGAGTTGGATGAAGATGTAGATATCAAACTAGAGTTTGATAAAGAGTTAGACAAGATTTAGATCATGGAGATTCCTAAAGTACATATTAATTTAAAGTAAAAAGTACTTTAGGAATTATTAAGTATTGTAGATTTGTAGTATACATGTTTTGAAAATAATTTTTTTTATTTTTTGTAAACTTGGAAAGTATGAATTTTCATGAATCTATTATTAGGTAATGCTAATTTATGTTTATTGCACATATAATGGTGATATAGACTTGTTACAAAAAAACAAATGATGTTATAGACTTATATATATTTTGACATTCAAAATATGAATTATTTTGTTTACAATAATAATTTAATTGTGAAACACCTTTTTAAGCCTAAGCTCGTAAGGCTTGAGGCTTGAACTTGTCGCTTTATGATGCCTTACACCTTTTAGAACATTGATTACTAGTGGTTGCAAAATAGCTATGAGTATGATACAAGGATGTGAAAGTTTTTTGGGGACAAATTGTTTCATTGTGGAAGATATCAGGAATCTATTTTCTACAAGTTATGGGGATAAACTATAATGATACCCCATAGGGGTTACCAGCCACAAAACCTATGTTAGACCAAACCAATAACAATATCAAGAGGTTAAAAAATATTAAATTTGACACTTGGAAAAATAAATTTAACTCCCTTTAAGAAAGTTGTCAATGTCTTCTTACCTAGCAAACCCATTTATGCCATAGCTATCACCTCTAGCTCTCATGCAGCTCTAACCAAGCAAGCCCATAGCAATGATCTCACAACTTCATCTTGATTCCCATCAATTAAGTAGCAGGTTTGTCAATCTCCTCTTTCCTTTCAATTCCAGCAAAGGTTGTTGACTACATTTTGGTTGAGCTGATGCTTTGGGTGTTTATATATCTATTGTAGAGGTGTAAAATGGGTCGTGCTGTGCTGGCCCGGTCCATTTAAAAGTTGGTCTGAACTGCATGAGAGCTAGAGGTGATAGCTATGGCATAAATGGGTTTATGCACTTATGTGCTCGTGCCATATTCGTGCCAGGCACATGTCATGCTCGTGTCAGACACGGGTCGTGCTCGTGCCTGTGCCATTTATATTTTGCATATTTTTATAATATAAATTATATAGCTAAATAAGAATTATTCAAAATAAATATTAAAAATAAATTAAATTAACAATTAAATAATATATTTTATTTTTTAATTGACACAATAAATATTTACAACTAAAAAAATAAAATAAAAAATTATGAGAAAAAAATGGCAAAATATAAGAAATAACAAACTTAAACGTTAATACTTATTAAACATAAATTTATTTTCCTTAAAAAAACAAATTAAACATTAGTAACCAAAAATAAATAAACTAAAACTTAAATTTTTTAAAATTTGACTCATGTTTATGATATAAATATAAAATACTATTAACATAGTGACAGCCTGATAAATATGCTTACTTATATAATTAAATTACATAATTTATTATACTTTAAAAAAATAAATTGAAATAATTTTAATAAATCTATCAATTTTCATGTGAAGATTTTAATAGAGTAATTTCATATAGTCTATTATTGTAAAATAATTTTTTATACAATATATTTTATATGATAAATTATTTATTATTTTTTGGATTGTGCTAAGTTTGTATTTTGTCCAAATTGTTAGTATGCATATCCGTGTGGCTTTTCATGTGCTTGTGCCGTGCCTGACCCATCACGTGCCTGTGGCATGCCTGACCTATCACATGCATGTGTCGTGCCTAGCCCATTATAAATTCTTGCTATGCCAGGCACAGTCCATTACGTTGTTCTTGCTCAACATGACACAGTTTGTAACGTGTCGTACTCATGCTGTGCTCAATTTTAACGTGCCGTGCTCGTACCATGCTCGTGCTGCCCGCCCATTTTTTCACCCCTAATCTATGGTTAGTACAACTTTCTCTAATTTTCTTTCTTTTTGCTGAATGGGTTCAAGATTTTACAAAGCTCATGTGCAGTTTGTCATAATTATTTCCATCTTTAATCGTTATCACTCGTAACATTTTGTAAAACAAAGCTTCTTCTTCTAAGAAACCCAGTTGAGATAATCCCATTTTCAGGTGCTAGATTTTCAATGATTTAGCCATGAAACTTCTGAAAGGTTTTTCCTGAAAAATTCCTTCGTTTCCAATTCCTCATCTCAAAAATTCATAATCCCCAAAAATCTTAGAAATTTTTTTAATCTTTATCTCTCTATGTCCCCGAAAACAAAACCCTATAATTCTTCATTTGCAGAGCAAAAGCTAAGTGGGTTGGTGGTGCTATGGAATCTATTAGGGATGGAAGAAGGTCTACGACTTCAAAGGCATCATTGTTTTATTTGCTTGGGTTTCGATTCACAAGAAGCACATCAAGAATTACATCGATTTGTACGTTTCTTTTTGTTGGAATTCACTTGTTTTCCATTCTCATTTTCTCAGTGCGTGAGATTTTTTTTTCCGCTTTGTCTCAATTTCAGACTTAGTGTTTCGTCTACTTCTTCATTTTAATTATTTGCTTGTGTATTTTCATATTGTGTGTTTATTACCTAACCGGCATGGTTCGAATTGGTTCAGTTTGCACTAAAAAAGCCAACCGAACCGACAGAGTGTGATAGGGAAACCAAAATTAACCAAACCGCATGGTTCAGTTTGGGCCTCTTTCATACCTGTATTTGGCTTGTCAATTTGGGTTTTTCTTTTGGGCTTTACACCCTCTCTATTTTATATTTTCCCATTTTTTATGAGTCATTGTTTACTTACCTTAGTTTTTACATTACCAAAATACATATAGATATTAATAATGGGCCTACCATGTTTGAGCATGTCTAACTTGTGTCCAAATTACAATCCTAAATTTGTAAATCCTAACTAATAACTACATTAGCAAAAAAACATATGTAATTTAGCATTGACACTACCCATTAAAATGCAAACCATGAAATCAAAATAAACAAATGGAAAATAATTCCTTAGAGTTTCTCAAGCATTGCCATTGCCCATTAGTGAGTTGTAATGACCCAATCAAGTCTTCAAGCACTCTTACAAATTAATTCACTTTGGCAGGCTCTATTATTTTGCATAGCTCTAAAATAAACCAAACATTAGATTAGATAATTACAATGAAGTAACAAGCACACCAACACAATATTACATGCAAGCTAATATAATATATTTCGTATATACTTGCATCCAACGTATCATAATATTCCATTTCTTCAAAAAAAAATTTGTCAACATGTTGAGAATCCTTTAGCCAATTCTGACAAAATATCAAAGCCTCCACCATCTTAGCAGTCAATGAACTCCTAAAAGGATCAAGTATCTATCCACCGGTACTAAAAGCACTCTCAAAAGCCACAATTGATACTTGAATTTCATACACATCCTTTGCAAGCTTTTCCAAGATAGGGTATTAGCCACCATTTACCCTCCACCAATTTAAGATGTCAAAAACATTAACCAGTGATTTACAAAGGTCCATCAAATATTTGTCCATATAATTTTTTATCACATTGCAATTATTTTGTTCTCTCTTTTTCAAATAGGCAATTCAAATCTTATTGGCATAATTACATTGTTCCAATTGAGTTTTACTATTCAACTAGAAGTATTAGACACTAAATCTATTGGAATTGAAACTTGATTACTACTCTTTGAAGCCACTTTGTTTTCCTTATACCATTTAAAAAGATGCATTGAAGTGCCCTTCAAACCTTTTGTTAAATTATTAACAATAACTTCATCATTATCATAAAGCATGCCATAAGTAAATGATATATAATCTAACTTATATCTTGGATCAAGCACTGCTGCCATCAAAAGCAATTTGTTGACATTTTCCATAGAACTCCAATATTTATCATACTTATATCTCACTATTTTTGCCGTATCACGCAAAAGAGAATCTTCATTAACAAAAAGTTCATGTAACTGCTTATGAATTGAAGAAACATGATGGAAATATATATTTGAAGCTACTTGTAGTGAAGCACTAAATTTCAAACTCACATCATAAAACCCTTTTAAAAATTGGACAAAATTTTTTGCACCACCCCAATGACAAGCTTTAGGAGGTTTAACCTTTTTTGATCCACTATCATCATCTCCAAAGTAAAGACTAAAATGACCATCCTCCTCATCCACCTCTCAAAGGGTTTTTGAAATTTCTAAGTTGACTCCAACATCAAGTAAGTGGAGTTCCATCTAGTTGGAACATCCAAGACCACTAGAGCTTTGCTTTCAATTTTCTCTTGATCTATACATTCTTTATATTTTTGCAATCCAAAAGAAGAATATCTAACATATTTCATTGAATGCTTAATACCAACAATTGATTTATGTAATTCTTTCAATACTTCAGATACAATCAAGTTAACAATATGAGCATTACATTGAACATGCAAAAATCAGCATCCAATATACAACTTTTCCAATGAATCATTTTCCTTTTAAGATAAGTAGCAAAAGAATTATTTGCACTTGCATTAACAAGTGTTAGTGTTAACATTCTATCAAAACCCCAATTATGCAAACAAGTATCAATTACCTTCCCTATGTCTCTCATTTATGGTTAGAAACAACACAAAAGTTCAAGATTCTCTTATGCAACATTCATTCATCATCAATAAATTGGCAGTCAAAGTCATATAACTTACATTTGGAATGGAAGTCAAAGTATTGGTAGTGAAACTAACTCTTTTATGTTTTGAAATAAACATAGATTTTAGGACTGATTTTTCATCCAAGTATAATTGATAAATATCTCTTACAATGGTTCTATCTAGATGGAGGATTAAACTTGGGACATGCCACGCTGCAAAAATGTATAAACCCATGGTCCTCTACAAAACTAAAAGGTAGCTCATCCAAAATTATCATATTGGCACACTTTATCCTACATGCCTCTTTTTTAAATCATGTAGCTACAAGATTACCCAATCCATTATCACTAGCCTTTCACTCAAAAGTTAATATTTTTTGCTTCTTTTCCTCTACCCTATATGGATCTTTCTTACACTTATTCAAATGATTCCTCAACATACTAGTGCCACAAGTTTTAAAACTGCAAGCATAATCCTTACCACAATATTTGCATTCGCATCTAGGGTCATCAAGATCACTATCTTCTATTTTGACAAAGTGATCCCATGCATTAGATACTGGCCTATAAGTCTTTTTTTTTTTTTTTTCTTCCTAATGGGGGTTGAGAATGGAGTGCAGTTTTTTCAAAAGGTGTATGCTTTGATGGTGATTTTGGGGTTCGACAATGAGCATTTACATCTGGTGGGGAAGTTGAATCCATATCTATCAATGTAAGCAAATGAAAATAAGGAATTGCAACACAGAGAAAGAAAAAAGAAAAATCGAAAACAAATATATAAAAATAAAGCAATATTCTAAATTCCAATAAAACATAATGCATATATTGAAATCCAATAAAATCAATAAAACATATTATTTCCGTGCCATAATTAAATTGATTTTATTTGTAAGTATCATATTTTCCAAACACTTTCTAGCCAACACAAACACATAAAGAGCGATTCTGATCCTAGCCCTAAAAATGTAAAAATTCAGTACATATAATTTGAAACCCACTACAGAAACATAAATTCAAATACAGATCTTCTACTCTAACAAACTAACAACATGCTTAATTACCCATTTTCTCAAAACCCTTGTGCATATATATATAGACGTAGAAGTAGACATATACATATATACATATAACTACTTATGTTCAACATATGTTAAAAGAAAAGGTTTACCAAAGAACTAACATGCGGCGGCGGTGACTGGTGCAGCAGTGATAAATGGGTTGTTGGCTGAAACTGCGTTTGCTTAAGCAGCCACCGACCAGCAATGGTCACTGGCCTGCTGCATTGGGTTGGAAGGGGAGGAATTTGGGAAGCATATGGGAATTAGGGTTTTTTTCAAATATAAATTTAATTCAATTAGGGGCAATTGAAATTGGAAAGTCAATGGCTGAGGTTTCATCACAGGGGTGACATGGCGCGATCTTTGAACGTAACTTATAATGGTCGGTTTGATTGGTTCTTCAATATTAATGAACAGTAACCGGCCAATGAACTAAACTAGCCAATTTTTGCCACTATTACAACTTAACTGACAAAACAAGATAGGTTTAACCAATCCAAACTGATCGATTCAATTCAGCCCAGCCAGTTTGCTCAGTTTGTTCGATAAAATTCCAACCCCTAGTTGCTATGGTAGATTATGAGGAAAAGAACTTTCGCTATGAATTAATGTTTTTAATTTCATAAATCTTGCAGTATTGCGTACATATGCAATCATAGGACTGAAATTAGAGTTTAGTGAATGAGGATCAATGATTAACTTGATCCATTTATCTTTAGGTTTGATGGATTGTTAAACGGCCTATATGCCAAAATATTAAGCAGCATGATTAAGCTAATTGGGTGCTTCCAAGTTTCAACTAATTGATGAATTCTTGTCAAAATTATAAGTTACAAGTCTTTTTAAACATTTTGTCTATTACTGAGTTTTATAACAAACAATATTGAAAAGCACCATGTTGATTAACTAATGAAAGTAAATATAATGAAAATTTGGAACGGTGATAACACTAAGAGGAACAATTTTCTTCATATTGGATTCTTCATTTTCAGGATTTGAATGACTCCCCTGATATAAATTTGTTTTAAGAATTTCGTCTACTTCTTCCAGTTTTTGGGTAATATACCTTCTGAGTGATCTTGCATAACAGTTAAATTGTGTGTTTGTCTTTGGGAAACCATTAAACATAATATAATCCACAGTTTTTAGAAAGTCATCTCTTAAAATAACATATATTTCTTTACATGTTTTGTGTATGGTGGTGGAAGTTGTATTATGCTTGGTTACTCTATGTATATGTGTCAATTGTTATAGATGTCAGCTAGTGGTCAAAAAAAAATTTCTTTCAGTTGAACTTATGCATAAGATTTTGAAACATGTTTCGTGGAGCTTCTTTTCCACTATATCTTTACTGAAAAAAGAATTACCCTTTTCAATTGGGGCTTACTTGGTCTAGAAATAGACTAGTGTGTAAGATTTTAGGGGAGGAAATAAAAATTCAGGATCTGGTGTAAAAATCTCATAGGCAGTATTCATTGTAAATTTGTAGTTTTTTATTTCTAGTGATAGTATTATGCATAATTAAGTGGTTGGAATTTGGAAGATCTGGAAGAGGGTCATGATTTATTCAATATATGTGACTGTAAGAACAAAACTCCAACGATTTGTAGTTTACTTTTTTATTGTGAAAACACTCTGTTATATGAATCTTGCTTTCTAATTTCCAATATGCTTTTTAGGTTCTCTTAATTGTCATTACTATTGATTTCACTATTATTGGTATTTATAGGAGGATTTAAGTCTAATGCTTCTTTTTTCTTTATAATTATTATTATTATTTTAGTTGATTCAAAATGACAAGCACAGCTTAGAAGACCTTGTGATAAACTAGTAATTTTCTATATTCAGTTCACTTTACTTGGAATATTTGGATATTTAGTAGTGCAAAGTTCACTTTGTTAATTGTAGATGACATTGTGGGCTTTGCTTATTTATATTTTTGACAATTTTTCGACTGCCTAAGGGATTCTTGTTGGGTGAATTTGTGTGTATTATTATATGTTATTTATTTTTGTTGTCTATATTCTATAAACATTCTGTTTTTAGACCTTTATTTTTGGAATCTCTTTTATGTTAGCATTACGATTCTATTCTCTTGTTAGCCTTATTTTTGGATTCTCTTTTACATTGGCATCATGCTAACTGATTCTGTTTTTGTTTTTTATGTTTATTGTTTTCACTAATTATGTTTTAAAACGCATGATAATATAGTGAAAGCATTTGTTCTCTATTCTAAGTTAAACAACATTTTTCTTTATTGTAAGTTAAACTGTTATATTATGTTTCCTCTATTTGTATTTCCTTTGTTTGGTTGCCTTGAAAATTAAAACTTTTTGGTTGTGTACTTTTGCTACATAGAGTTCCAAACTTGATTATTATCGAGTCAAAATAGAGCTGGTTAGTTTATTTTGTACTTCTCATGTTTGAAATGCTGCTTGGCATAGGAATTCTAAGTTTTCTAACCTTATTTGTATGGAAATCTTAAATAAGTTTTCTTTTTTAAGGTAGACTATAGGTGGACATTTTAAGCCTCATGAAATATCATGACATTTTTAAAAATTATGTTTGTTGTAGGCTTTTAAGAAAGTCAAAAGCATGGTGCTTGAAGACCTCGACTTTTCAGCTGTTAATGAGACTTTGGAAGCTGCTAAAATTTCTCCATACATGTACAATATTAGCTTGAAAGGCTCTCTGTTAACATGAAAACAACTCTATGATTTACGCATACATATTTTAAACTTGTATAGTTTCTATTTGCTTTTTTCTTCAAAACTTCTATGAGAAACGCCAAATCATCTTTGATATTCTTATGAAAAAAATATGTTTTTTTGGTATGTTTAGAGAAGTCTAAAATGTAATAAGATATATCTTTTATTTCAAAACTTATATAGGCCAGAAAATAGCAAAAACAATATGAAATGTTCTTTTTATTAAAGAAAAACTATATCATATTGTAAGCGTAATTCCTTATTATTATTACTTTCACACTTGAATACATATACAGAATACATGAACAGTTTCACTTTATTTTTTGAAATTAATTAAAACTAAACGCAAAGACTTGATACATATATATACATATATACTAAATGATATTTGAAAGTAACAATCAGACTTTGCAAATTGAAAACATCTAAATTTTTTTACCGCACTTCTAGTCATTATTAGGATGGGCATTTGCATTTTCGTAGAAAAATATTGAGTATCACTTGAGAATTATGATAAATAAATGTTCACTTAAACAATTTTTTTCTCATAACATTGTAAGTAAATATATTTATATTTTCTCCTAAACAATAATTAGTACCACTTCAAAATTTGAATATACAATATAAAAAGTGTACATTAGTATCATTCAAGAGTTTCAATAAAGTATAGCGCTAAAATTTTAAAAATAAATATTGTTTCAGTTTCAAATTTTCATCATTACATATTTTCATTAATTTTTTTAAACTCTAATAACATGTATTATTAAATTTTTATAATTTCGCAAGGACAACATACGTAAATATAATATTTATACTTCCATGATATATAAAATACTAATATATTGATTTGAAATTATGACAATTTACAATGTGTAATGCTAGACATACTAAAATATTAATCAAATTTATTTACCAAATGACACATGTTAAAACATAATATATTCATATAACATAAATGGATAAGTGAATCAAAAAATAAACTAATTAAATATTGATATATCATATACTACATCATTTGATAAATAAATTTGGTTAGTATTTAAATATTATTGATTTACAATTTGAATTTATAATTAATTAAAATTACAAATTGAGTTCGTGTGAAGTTCAAAATTATATAATTTAACATATTCATTTTTAATATTTTATCAATGATAATTAATTGTAATTTTTTACTAATTAATTAATATAATATTTAATTCCTATTATTGGTTATTTTTTAAATAAATATAAAATCATGCAATTTAATACATTTATAATTAACTATACATATTTTTTTATAGATATAGTAGAAAATAATATAATTTAATAGCATAAAACAATTGTTTATTAATATGTTATTTACTTGTGTTGTTAATAAATTAAAACTTTTAAAGTACTATATTTTATTTGGATCGCATATAAGCTAATTCATATTTGTATGTCACTTATAGACCTTAAGCACTCTATAAATTTAAACCATAGGGCTAATAAAAAATATATATTAACAAATTAGGTTTTAAAAGATAATAAAGTAACATTCAATTTACTGTTTATCAATTCCTAACCACACTGAACAAAGCGCCTGCTATGGCGATGATGTTGATGCGCCAAAGAATTACATTAAACTAAAAAAAAAACACAACAATTTATACGTGGATAAACCCAAGCAATGAATAAAAGGCGCATAATATGGTGATGCACCTAAAGATTATATTAAACTATAAAAAAAATAAAAAATAAAAGTTAAATAAAAAAACTAAAATCCATAGGAGATAAACCCATGCATAAATTACTCGGTTACATATAATTATAAAAAATCCATTATTTCTATATGTAATTGATTAATTATTATTAATTGGACATAATAAATTATTTTTGTTTATCATTTGTTAAATTTATTTTATCCTGATTAAATTTCTCCCTTTCATAATTTACTTTTAGTTATTTTATTGAATATAATCGGTATTGAATATCAGTACAGTTTTTGTGAGATCGACTTTGACTTAACACTATTATAAATTTCTAATAAATTTAGTTAATTAATTTTGGTATATGGAGATAACACATCAAATATTGTCTATCATGCATAATAAAAGTGCTAAAAAGTAAATATTAGTTTATATTCAGTAATATTGTCCTTCTTTGTAATATTTATCCATAATATGTAATATTTTTCATAAGATGTAACATTATCTTTATTGTCAATACTGACTAAAATTGTTCAAAATAGGTAATATTTATTTATATTGAGTAATATATTTATTTACGAGTAATATTATCCATAACAGGTAATAGTAGTCCATAATTGATAGGTACTAGTCCATATTCAGTAATATTCTCATTTTTTTAATATTTGTCCACAATACGTGATTTTCTTCTGTAATTAATAATAAATTTTTCATAAAGTGTAATACTGTCCTTCTTGTCCATATTGAGTAAAATTATTCATATTAGACAACACTTATTCATATTAAGTAATATTAATCCAAAACGAGTAATATGTTCATTTATGAGAAATATTGTTCATAATAGGTAATATTAGTCCATAACTGACTGGTAACTATTGGTCTATATTCAGTAATATTGTTATTCTTTGTAATATTTTTCTTTAACACGTAAGTTTCTTCCATAATTAGTAATATTTTTCCATAAGATATAACATTGTCTTTCTTGTCTATTCTGAGTAAAATTGTTCATATTATGCAACATTTACCCATATTGAGTAATATTAATCCAAAATGAGTAATATGCTCATTTACGAGTAATATTGTTCATAATATATAATATTAGTCTATAACTGGTAATTGTTCGTTGTTGTGGTGTAAATTGATAACTCACAAGTGCACGAATCAACAAGTAATAAAGTGGTATTCTTTGAGAAAACCGATATTGATCCCATAGGGAATAATGTTTCTAATTTTAATTATAAATCAATTGCTAACTAAATTAATAAAAGTAAAAGGGATTGTTTGTTGGTTGTTTGTTGAGCAGCAAACCATTAATTAAATTGAAAGCAATTGAAAAATTGAAAAACGGCAGCAAGTAAGAAATTCAATATTTGATGAAACAAGATTTATGACTTCACCACTATTACTCCTATTTAGCCTTAATGCATGATAGATTCATAAGGTTAACCCCATCTTTGACCACAAGTGACTAGAAGTTGATTCCTCAATGCATTCTAGTCTAGCATGCACAATGTATTTAATTATTCGTAATCTAAATACCAAAAATTTAATCACTAAGACATGCAAACCCAATAAGTTCTTATCAAAGTTGTCACGAAGGCATGCAATATTTCTATAACCATGTATTTCATTGTTCATCCATATTATATCGTTTATTCCTAAGTCAATATAATACCTGATCTATCCACATTTTCATGGAAGCATTAAGAACTACAATAAAATATTAACCATGAATATGAATCAAAAATCAATTATGCATTAAGAACTAAATAGTCATAATAGGGCTACATCATGATCCTTATAGAGAGTTAGTTACACATGTTCTTAAGAATATCCATCAAATATTCTAAAGAAAACATAGATTAAATAACAAAGAAAATTAAGAGTAAAGAAACAAATCCAAAGGTTGATGGCTGCTGAATTTGATCTCCAATCCTTCTCCTCTTTGCTTCTCCAAACTATGCCTCAAGATGCAAGGTTAAAGTCTTACACAAGCTGGCCAAAATTCTCCCTTGATCAAGACTTGGTGTAGCCAAATTCTTCTATGTAAAAACCCTTGAAAACTAAAATAAAACCTACGACTCTAACTTTGTTGCCGTGAGAATGAGGGAAAGGATGTGCAGCTGTGAAGGCTGGTGAGACTTGTAGCCGTGAGGGCTGTAGAAAGGAATGGTGTGTGAATTATGCTACAAGGTGCATGGTATTTATATGATAGATTGAACCTAGGAAAAACTCATAGAGTCATTCTCTAACCCTAGATATTATTCCAATCTAATAGGAGATAATATACTATCACCATCATAAAATCCTATGAAAGCTTGATATGGTTGGCCTTCTAGGGTTGTTGAGGTCATTGGTGTCTCCCATTTACACTAAGATAAGGTAACATTTTATATCCCCTTAAGAATCCAATTTAACTCTAATTCTAATTTCTTTTCCTAAATATTATTATAATTAATATAATTAGAATAATCTGACATCCCATGTGGCATATGATGTGACAATAATTGTATACCTAGCTGGAGTGTGATGATGTGGCAATCCATGCATAGGTGTCATCCTAGTAGGCAAATACACTTTTCTTTTATATCTTCAATGTCCGTCAGCATATTCCAAGTACACTTTGGATTGCAAACGTTAGGTATATGTCTTAGAGTTCCAGGCATATCTTGATCTCACAATTTGAAAGACATTCAAAATCCAATTTCCCCAAGAGAGTGCCAGTCTGCTGCAACTGTTGAAAATGTTGATCTTGTAAATCAAACTACCAATCCAATTGCAATGAAACTTTATAGAATTGAAGCCTAGTGAATCAGGAATCATTTGAAATTGGAATTGCACTAAACCTCAAAGTGTGGCTCGAGATATGATTTTCTCAATAAAGATTGCGCAAAAATATAGTATTTCCAGCTTTTGTCTTTCTTTCACTAAAAATAGAAAAATATAATATTTCAGTACTTTTTAATAACAATTAATTTTAAACTAGTTAAAATCCAATATAAAATATGGCATAAAAATAATAATTTTTTATGCCTATCAAATACCACAAATTGAACTTCGCTAGTCACTAGCAAAGAAATAACTAAAAATACAACTCCTATAAAATACTCAAATATCTTGATGAGGTTGCCTCAAAGATTGCACAATTATATTAACTCAAACGTAATTTCTAAGTAATCATGCATCTCAACACCTTATCTTCTATTCCACATTATTATTCTTTCAAGTGTTTGTGAAATCAAATAATACATTCAATGCCATGCACTTGAATAAATCCACATTAAATATAGATTGAAAATAACGATATGAACCACCATATGCTTAACATAATTAATAGCTCTCCACTAATGTAGATAAATGCATTATCTTGAATCATTAGGACTTTATAAGCTTGTAATGTAAAGGCTAAAGGGTAATAGGTTAGAATAAAGAAAATGATAGAAAAATAAAATTCAAAGAAAGAAACCTTATGAATAATATGCTTATAAAACTTTTGTTTTCTCTTTTCAAATACACTTTTCTTCTTTACTTCCTTCAAACTTCACAAAACTTTGTTCTTTTTCACAACATCTTCATTTTTTTTTTCTTTCAATTCCTTTTTCACCTCTTTTGAACATATATTTTTTTTTCTTTTCTATGTTTTTTCTTTTTCCTTCTAACCTCCAAATTTTTCTTTTTCATACCTTGCTCAAACTTCTTTCTCCGCATCAAAGATTCATAATAGCCAAATTTCACCATCATCAACCACCCCAAATTATTTTCTACTTTACTCCACATAATACAAATTTATAAGCATATATCAATTTTAACATAAGCTCTCTTTGATAAATGTGTATAAGGTAGGATAAATATATTTAGGCTCAAAAAGGTAAGTTAATGTGGTTTAAAGAACAAAAAGACTCTAATATGAAATCACTTATGCATCCTAAATATGGCTCAAACATGGTACTAACAGATAAATATTTCAAAGGTAGGCTAGAAAGGCTCAAACTCAAAACAAAAACGGCCTAAATGATATTCAAAATAATGCATCTCTCTATAATTTCGCCTCAAGCAATAATTATGCAAGTTCTAGAGTTCAAAACTAATCACTCTAAATTAATGCAAACATTCTCCAAAATACAATCTAAATCATGCATATTTAATAAAGTGCTCAAAAATGGTTTTGAAAGTAATAACATGTGAATTTAACTTTAGGCATTAGAGAATACACAAAAACAATTTAACTACCTAAGAATAAATTTATTCACAATCATATTTTTATCATAGGCTCATCAAAATATTTAAAAACAAACACCTTTAAAAAAAATCAGCAAGCAAAATTAAGAGTTTAACAACTAAACCTAGACATAAAAACTAAAAAATAAAGAAGAAAACTTCATAACAAAGAGAAGGTTTATCCTCTCTTTTATTTTTCTAGACATTTTCTCTTTATCCTCTCTTTTTATTAACGAAGGTTTATCCATGTAAAAGGTTTCTTTAGTAAGGCCATCTTCACTTAGTAGTTCTAATGTTTTCTTCTCTAAATTAATTCTAGTTTAACTAATAGCTAAGAAAAGCCTACCAAAAGTCAATGAAGCATTAGGATCCTTCATTTTTATGACTCTAAAATCCAGCACATACTCAAGATATCCAAGCTTGATGCAAACTTCCTCCAAGATACCTTCAACTTTAACATGAGTGTTGTTGCCCAAAATAATATCATCATTGGTTGAGCGAAGCCATCTGTAACCTAAAACTCATGCAAATAGAAAAAATGTATAATGTTAGTGGCAGCACCAAGATCACATAAAGCATTAGAAAAATTAACATTTTTAATTTTGCAATCAAAAGTAAATTATATAGGATTTTGTAGTTTCTTTAGAAACTCTAGGTATTTGTCACTTTCTTTATTTTTCTTCCCTTATTTGTCTCTTTCTTTTGGCCTCTTTCTCCCTAATTTGATCAACAACCACTTTTTGATCAATAAAAATGTATCCTTCATATGCTTAGGGCCATACATGGGATGAAAGTCATCTTCATCAAAAGCACTACTTTCACTCAAATCATCCATGCATGCATTCTTTTTCTTTTCTCCTTTTCTAAGACAAGATGCTCTGGCATATTAACCTCTTCACTTTCTTCACCAATATCATTAGAATCTACGCTCTCCGTAGCACATTCATCAATTGGCTTGTCCAAGTCCATAGAATCTTCCTTCACCAATTTCACCACCACCTTTGTTTGGGTTCTGAATTCTTCTTTTTCCGAGGCCATCTATTTTTTTACTATCCTCTTCCCTTCCATTTCTTCATTATATGTCCATCTATCTTCCTCTAGATCTTCTTCCTCTAACCATTCTTTAATTTCAGCCACAATTGCAGAAAGTCCTTGACATTTTTCCTCCTTGGTCGATTCATTCCTTATACTCTCATCCAAGTTGGTTGATACGGTTTTGCTAGGCATTTTCTTTTCTTGAGAACATTGGGACTCTTTTTTTATGAGGGGTTTGTCCAACTTCCTTCCATTCCTTAGCTCTACCGCTTGGACATCCTCATTTGGATTTATTTCAGTTTGACTCGGAAGAGTGCCCATTGGTCTTTTAATAGCTTGAACGAGTTGCCCTACTTGCATCCCAAGTCCTTTAATTGCTGCATTTGTTTCCTGCATATAAGCACTATAAATTTCATTCATTTTAATCATAGATTTCTCAAGTAAGGAAACGGTATGAGATAGAGATTAAGGTTGATTTTGAGGTTGAGAATTTGTTTGGAAATTCGAAGACTCAAATTGTTGGTGTTGTTGAGATAGCAGTTGATAGATTCCTTTTTGTTGTCCTCTTTGGGTGTTTGAATTGTCTCTCCATGAAAATTTTGGATGGTTTCGCCATCCTGGATTGTAAGTGTTAGAGAAGGGGAATTGTTGTTATTGCCTTGGCAAAAATTACGTACAAAATTTACATCATTAGTTTCAGTACGCTTTCCTAAATGGCAATTTATACTTTTATAGTTATCCCCACAATATTCACAATAATTAAAATTAGAAATATTGGAAATATTATTTAAATTGTTGAAACCCATGTGGGCATCGAGCGCCCTTCTAGCATGGATGTTCGTGGTGATGATATTGTGCTGCCAAGTGGACCAGTGACGCGTTCTCGAGCTAAGAAGATCAAAGCAGGAATGCTTGGACTTGTGAAAAGAATAATTGATGAAGATCGATACAAGTATCCAAATTATCCAAACACTTTTATGAGGTCTAATGATGATTTAAGCATGATATCCAAGCAAGGAATGAAGGTGGTAATGCTGCTCGGGAGTTACGGAGACGAAACTACGTTATTTTAAAAATCAGCATCTTATAATGGCAGTCTCATAATTTTACCTATTTTTGGATTATAATGGCAGTTTCATAATTTAGCTATTTTCGGATTATAATGGCAGTTTTGTAATATTTGCTATTTTCGTATTTTATTTATTTAGGGTTAGTTTTCAGCCTTAGGATTACTTTCCTAATTATTTTATGGTCTAGATTGATTCTTAACCTAACCCTAATCTCTATATAAAGGGTGTTACCAGCTTGTAAGGAAAAACAACTTTGATTATTGATTATTGATAAATCTACTATTGTTTTCAACAAGACTTGTGTGTTCCAAATGAAGATAGTTCTTCTTCTACTTGTTGCATTGGGAATTGATCTTCTTATCAAAGGTATTTACTTTGTGGCGAATTTCAATTTCATTCTTTGCCTTCTAATTAGTGTTGCTAGATACAATTGTTATCTAGAGGTTCTATAGGGCGGGTTTTTACCTAGGGTTTGTTCCATATCATCTTGTGTGTTGGGATTACAGTTTCTTTAAGATTGGGGTTTCACATCATTTGGTATCAGAGCAAGGCTAAGATAAATTCCTATTTATCTTGTTCTTTGTTTTATCTTTTTAGAGCCTTTGATTAGCTTGTTGTTTCTGCATTTTTTTTTCATTTGTTCTTCATGTTCTTCATTGTTCTTGGTGTTTTAGTACCAAAAAAAAATCTTAAAAAAAAAATCGTACCAAAAAAAAAAGAAGCAGAAAAGAAGAATCTGGTTATATATACAAAAGAAAAAAAAAACAAAAGAGAAAACAATCATAGCAAAAAAAAAATTTGAAAGTTGGAATATTGAGATTGGTTGCTTGAATATTAGGAAAGTTACTTATTCCTAATTGATTTCTGATTTGTTTTTTTATTATTCCATATTTTCTACTTTCCTAATTTATTTGCTTCTTATACTCATAGTTTCTTATTTTCTTACTTTCCTATTCTAAACTTTTTTGCTTCCAATTCTCATAGTTTCTTATTTTCATACTTTCCTATTCTTATTGTGTTGATTTCATAGAGTAATTATTATTTGTTTCATTACTCTTTTGTCCTTTTCTTTTGTGCCAATTTTGCTCTAGAATTGAACTTGCTTTTATTGTTAGGTTTTAATTATGAAATTTGCTATTTAGTTTTATATTTTTGTTTAATATAATTGGTTCTGAAGTGCAACTTGGTGAACAAGACTTGAGTGGTAAAAGGCTTGAGTGGTGAGCATATAGAGGGGTAAAAGCCAAATTTAAGTGAAACACGAGGGTTTACCATTTTTGAGTTAAACACGTAAGGGAGTGTGTAAGAATGTCTAAAAGAGATTGAAATGGAGTTTCTACTTCGGAAGAAGAGCAAGTGGCAACACCGGATCCAAAGCTAGTACAACAATCTTTGGAGGGTGAGTATAGAAGAATGGAAGAGAGATTAACTTCTAGGATGGAAGAAACATTGAAATCTAGGATGGATGAGATGATGGAGCAAATGAAGGAGATGACCATGGCCATGTCTAATACTACTAGAAGGGAAGGAACACGACCTAGGAGACAAGAAGTAATTGTTTCCAATGAAGACGAGTATGAAGTCCAAACTATAAGAAATAGACCTAGGAGAGAGGAACCAAGAGAAGGAAGGGATGACAACCTAAGTTTGATTAAGATGCACATTCCGCCATTCAAGGGAAAAAGTGATGCCGAGGCATACTTAGAATGGGAAAAAAAGGTAGAGTTAATATTTGATTGTCACAATTACTCTGAGGAGAAGAAGGTTAAACTAGCCGCAGTGGAGTTCACCGACTATGCTCTAGTTTGGTGGGAGCAACTTATACAATCAAGGAGGAGGTATAGAGAAGATTCGATCTCAACTTGGGATGAGATGAAGAGAATTATGAGGAAGAGGTTTGTACCATCCTATTACTATAGAGAGCTTCATCAAAAGTTGCAGAGACTCATACAAGGGTCTAGGTCCGTAGAGGAGTATTACAAAGAGATGGAGATGATTATGATAAGGGCCAACATTGAAGAGGATAGAGAAGCTACAATGGCAAGAGAAATCAAGAGTGCATTCTGAGGCAACAAAGCAATATTGTTGGTGAGGTTTTGAGAGGTTTTGCTTTGTGAAACTAACCTTAACCCCGATTTGCCTAGTATTTTTGTCTCTTTATTGCAGGATTTTGATGATGTTTTCCTGAAGAGATGCCGACTGGATTGCCGCCATTAAGAGGTATTGCGCATCAAATATATTTTGTACCTGGAGCAAGCATTCCAAACTGACCAGCCTATCATAGCAATCCCGAGGAAACGAATGAGTTACAAATGCAAGTGGAGGAGTTGCTAGCAAATGGTCATGTTAGGGAGAGCATGAGTCCTTATGCTGTACTGGTCTTATTGGTACCCAAGAAGGATGACACATGGAGGATGTGTGTTAATTGTCGAGCAGTGAATAAAATAACGGTAAAGTATCGTTATCCCATTCCTAGGTTAGATGATATGCTTGATGAATTGCATAATGCTTGCTTATTTACTAAGATAGATTTATAAAGTGGATACCATCAAATTCGGATGAAGCAAGGGGATGAGTGGAAAACTGCTTTTAAAACAAAATATGGTTTATATGAATGGACGGTTATGCCTTTTGGGTTAACTAATGCTCCTAGTACATTTATACGATTAATGAACCATGTTTTAAGGGAATTTCTAGGAAAGTTTGTGGTTGTATATTTTGATGATATTTTGATATATAGAAAACGTTTAGATGACCATGTGATGCATGTTAGCCAAGTGCTAGATGTGCTTAGAAAAGAGAAATTATATGCTAACCTTAAGAAATGCACATTTTGTATAGATAGGCTTGTTTTTCTTGGTTTTGTTGTGAGTGCACAGGGTGTTGAAGTAGATGAAGAGAAGATCAAAGCTATTAATGAATGGCCTACACCTAAGAACGTGTCTGAGGTAAGAAGTTTTCATGGTTTAGCTGGCTTTTATAGAAGGTTTGTGAAGGTTTTCTCTACCATAGCTGCTTCTTTGAATGAGATTGTCAAAAAGGAGGTAGATTTTAAATGGGGTAAAGAACAAGAACATGCGGTTCAAACTTTAAAAGATAAGTTATGTTCTGCTCCTATTCTTGTTCTACCTAATTTTGATAAGATGTTTAAGGTTGAATGTGATGCTTCTGGGATTGGTATAGGTGTTGTTTTGATGCAGGAAAAGCGTCATATTGCATACTTTAGTGAGAAGCTAAATGGAGCTCAACTCAAGTACTCGACGTATGACAAGGAGTTGTATGCGTTGTTTAGTGCCTTGGAGGTGTGGCAACATTACTTGCTTCCAAAAGAGTTCGTGATTCATACCGATCATGAGTCTCTCAAACACATCAAGGGACAAGGAAAGCTCAACAAGAGGCATGCAAAGTGGGTTGAGTTCATAGTGACTTTTCCATATGTGTTATGCTACAAGCAAGGTGAGTATAATGTAGTAGCTGATGCATTATCTCGAAGGTATGTTCTCATAACTACATTAACTTCTAAGTTGTTAGGTTTTGAGCAATTGAAAGACATGTATGCAAGTGATTATGATTTTAAGGATATTTATGTTGCATGTGAACAAGGTGCATTTAATACTCTATAGACATGATGGTTTTCTGTTTCGTGGTTCAAGAATTTGTGTGCCTAATTGCTCTATTAGAGAATTGCTTGTTAAAGAATCACATAGTGGTGGTTTAATGGGTCATTTTGGTGTGCATAAGACTCTAGATGTTTTAGTTGAACACTTTTATTGGCCACATACGAAAAGAGATGTTCAAAGAATTTGTTCTCAATGTATTAACCACAAATATTAACCACAAATATGCATGTAGACAGGCCAAGTCTAAGTCTATGCCACATGGGTTATATACACCTTTGCCTATTCCTAATGAGCCTTGGGTTGATATATCCATGGATTTTGTCCTTGGGTTACCTAGAACTAGGAAGGGTAGGGATAGCATATTTGTGGTTGTTGATAGATTTTCTAAGATGGCACACTTTATTGCATGTCATAAGACTAATGATGCTACAAATATTGCTGACTTGTTCTTTAGGGAGGTTGTAAGATTGCATGGAGTGCCTAGAACTATTGTGTCTGATAGGGATGTGAAATTTTTGAGTCACTTTTGGAGAGTCTTGTGGGGTAAGTTAGGTACTAAATTGTTGTATTCTACTACTTGTCATCCACAAACCGATGGTCAAACGGAGGTGGTTAATAGGACTTTAGGTACTTTGCTTCATGCTATTATTGGTAAGAATTTGAAAACTTGGGAAGATTGTTTACCTATTGTTGAATTTGCATATAATAGAACTATTCATTCTTCAACAGGTTTTTCACCATTTGAGATTGTGTATGTATTTTAATCATTTAACTGTATTGGATTTGATGCCTTTACATTTGAGTGAAATTGCTAGCTTAGATGGACAAAAAAAGGCGGACTTGGTTAAGACTATACATGAGAAGGTGAGGTTGCAAATTGAGAAGCGTAACCGTCTAACCGTTCAAAAAACAAATAAGAGGCAAAAGCAAGTGATATTTGAACCAGAAGATTGGGTTTGGGTACACATGAGGAAAAAAAGGTTTCCTAACCAAAGGAAGTCTAAGTTGGATGCTAGAGACGATGGGCCTTTTCAAGTTCTCGAGAAGATCAATGACAATGCATACAAGATTGATCTTCCAGGTGAGTATAATGTGTTTGCATCATTCAATGTTGCTGATCTTTCTCCTTTTGACATGGATGCAGATTCGAGGACGAATCTTTTTTAGGAGGGAGGGAATGATGTGGGCATCGAGCGCTCTTCTAGCGTGGATGTTCGTGGTGATGATATTGTGCTGCCAAGTGGACCAGTGACGCATTCTCGAGCTAAGAAGATCAAAGCAGTAATGCTTGGACTTGTGAAAAGAATAATTGATGAAGATCGATTCAAGTATCCAAATGATCCAAACACTTTTATGAGTTCTAATGATGATTTAAGCATGATATCCAAGCAAGGAATGAAGGTGGTAATGCTGCTCGGGAGTTACGGAGACGAAACGGCGTTATTTTAAAAATCAGCATCTTATAATGGCAGTTTCGTAATTTTAGCTATTTTTGGATTATAATGGCAGTTTTGTAATTTAGCTATTTTCGGATTATAATGGCAGTTTTGTAATATTTGCTATTTTCGTATTTTATTTATTTAGGGTTAGTTTTCAGCCTTAGGATTACTTTCCTAATTATTTTATGGTCTAGATTGATTTTTAACCTAACCTTAATCTCTATATAAAGGGGGTTACTAGCTTGTAAGGAAAAACAACTTTGATTATTGATTATTAAGAAATCTACTATTGTTTTCAACAAGACTTGTGTGTTCCAAGTGAGGATAGTTCTTCTTCTACTTGTTGCATTGGGAATTGATCTTCTTATCAAAGGTATTTACTTTGTGGCGAATTTCAATTTCATTCTTTGCCTTCTAATTAGTGTTGCTAGATACAATTGTTATCTAGAGGTGTTATAGGGCGGGTTTTTACCTAGGGTTTGTTCCATATCATCTTGTGTGTTGGGATTACAGTTTCTTTAAGCTTGGGGTTATGCATCACAAGGTTTCAAGTTGCATTGTGAGAATTGCAACTTGGTAACTCAATTTGTCTATCTTATCCTCTTCATGGATAGCCATGGTCTTCTTAAGATTTTGGCTCATTTCACTTGCCCATTGTGAGTTCTTGATTGTCATCTCTTCCAATAGGTCGAATGCATCCTCCTAAGATTTATTTAGCAAAGCACCACTGCAGCAGCATCCACATTATTTCTTTTTATAAAACTCAACCCATTATAAAACCTTTGGACTTGACTCCAAATGGGCATCCCATTATGGACACTTCCTAAGAAATTATTTTAAAATCTCCCAAGCTTCATACAAAGACTCTCCATCTAATTGGTGAAAAGTGTTTATCTCATTTCTAAGCTTGGCGGTTTTAATAGATGGAAAAAATTTATTTATAAATTTAAATGCTAAATCATCCCAAGTGATAATACTTTCAGGGGATAACTTTAACCAACTTTTGGCTCTATCCCTTAAGGTAAAAGGAAACAACCTAAGTTTGACACCATCCTCAGTAATCCCATTATATTTTACTGACTCACATACATCACAGAAATTTGATATATGTTGGTTAGGATCCTCACTAGGTAACCCTCCAAATTGATAGTTGTTAAGCATAGGCATAGTAATAGGTTTGACCTCAAAGCTAGGTGCATTAAAAGGTGGTCTCCTAATACATGACATATCCTCAACCATTATAGGTGCAATGATAGGCATAAAATGTTACAAATTCAACAAATTCACAGTTGCGGCAGATTCACACTGTCTCGAGAAAATGAGGATTTTAGTATCTTCTTGATGTCCAAATTGTACGATCAATATGTTCCTGGAAAGATAAGACACAGACCTAACTTTGCCAATAAAAATCATTGGATTCAGAGTTCATTTGGTCACCCAAAGTGTACTTGGAATCTTCCTGTCGGTCATTGAAGATAAAAAAAAAAAGTTTTATGCTTACTAGGACTACCATTATGATTGGACTGCCATGTCACCACATATCAACCATGTGTCCGAATTTGCCACATCACACGACACATGAAAGGTCATATTATTCTAATTTTTTTATTTGGAATAATATTTGGGATCAAAGGAAGGGAAATTAGAAATTGATTATGATTCCTAATGAGATAAGGAAAGCTTCTCTATTCCTAGTGTGAACATGAGACACAAATACATCCTTACTTTTGGTGTGGCCGGCCATGTAGAGAATGTAGGAGTTGGTATTGTGATTTGCATGCTATCTCATATATTCTCTAGGTTTTAGAGGTACCTTAGGGTTAAACATCTCCTAAACCTTTCATATAAATAGATGAGTACCTTGAAGGCTAAAATCATCTCATAATCTCTTCAACAGCCCTTTCTTCTCCTTTGCCACATAACCTCTCACTCTTCTCTCTTCCTCATGGCAGCAAAGCTTTTCTCTTAGGTTTTTGTTCAGTTTTTGTTAGTTAATTCATAGTAAAGTTGTGCTTCACAAAGCAAAGTACAAGGAGATTCAGCCAAGCCATTGGAGGAGTCAAGCTTGCTACTTTGATCATAGTTTGGAGAAGCCAAGGTTTGAAGTTTGAAGGATAAATTCCAGCAGCCATCAATATTGGATTTGATTCATTTTCTCTTTATTTTCTTGCTATTTAATCTATGTTATTTCTTTATTATTTGATGGATAATTTAGAAATCATGTGTAGCTAATTTTTCTATGAGGATTGTGATGTAACCCTATTACAAATATTTAGTTTTTAATGCATATTTAGTTTGATTCATGTTTAAAGGTTAATATTTCATTATAGTTCTTAATGCTTCCATGAAAATGTGGATTGATTTAGTATTTATATTGGCTTAGGAGTAATGAGTATAAATATGGAAAGATAATGAAATACACGTTTATAGGAATATTGCATGCCTTAGTGACAACTTTAACAAGGTCTTATTGGGTTTGCATGTCTTAGGACTTAAATTTCCGTATTTATATTTGTGGTAATTAAATACGTTGTGCTTGCTAGATTAGAATGCATTGAGGAATCAACTTCTAGTCATTTGTGGTTAAAGGAATGTTAACCTATGAATCTATATTGCATTTGGACTAAATATGAGTAATAGTAGTGAAGTCATGATCCTTGTTCTTTATAATCTTTGATTACCTACTTGCTGCTTTGTCTTTAATTTTATTATTGCTTTTTCAAATTGCTGCCTTGATACTCAACAATCACTCAAAAACAAATATCTTTTATTTTTCAAAGTTCAATTTACAATTGATTTATTTTTAAAACTAGAGACATTATTCCTCGTGAGATCGATATCGGTTTCCTTTCTAAAAGGAATCCACTTTATTGTTGATTTGTACACTTACGAATTGATCTAAAATATACCACAACAAGTTTTTGGCGTTGTTGCCGGGGAATAATTATTTCTAGTTTTGATTTTGAATTTATTGTTGATTAAATTACTGCTTTAATTTAATTTCTGTTTTTGTTTTTGTTTTTGTGTTTAGGTTCGGTTTTAGCCAACAAAGAACAACAATTGGAGAGCTTTATTGGAACCAAAGCAATCCAATTCAAGTTTGAAGAAGGAGGAAATCGAAATTGATAAGTTTTTAATTTTTGAGTTTTTGTGTTTAGGGTTTTAGTGAGTTCAGTTTTATAAAAATAAAAATAAAAATAAAAATATTTTTCTGTTTGCTTCAGTTTTAGGTTTTAGTTTACTGTTTTTGATTTTTGTTTAGTTTACTGTTTGTTTCTAATTCAGTTTTGTTTAAATATATATATATATATATATATTTTAAAACCGGATTTGAAAAAAAAAAATTACTGCACTTTTTATTTTCTGTTTTTCAATTCTGTTTGCTGTTTGCTTGCTGTTTTAGGTTTTTCATTACTGAAATTTTTTTAGTTGTGTATTATTTATTTAATCGTTTGATTAATAAAAAAACATACTACAGTTTTATTTACTTTTTTTTAATTAGTTTGTTCACTGTTTTATTTTTTTTAGTTGGTGTTTGTTTTTGCTTAATTTTTGTGTTTACTTTTAGTTTAATTTGATTTGCATTTAGTTTTAATTCTTTCTAGTTATTTAATTGTTTTATTTCAGTTTTTATAATTAATAGTAGTTGCTGTTTTTTGCTGTTTTGTGTTTCGAGTTTACTGTTTTAATTTTTCAGTTTTGTTATTTGTTCTATTTTATGAGTTACAACTTTGAATCTGAATTTTTTAAGAGAAACCTTATTTAGAAATATTGAAAGTGAAACAATGGAAAATCAGGGTAACCCAGTAGTTCCTGAAGTTCCTATTAACCAAGGTTATAGGACCATTAGGGATTATGTTGCACTTAGAAGGGTTGAGGATATGTCATGTATTAGGAGACCACCTATTGATGCACCTAGCTTTGAGGTCAAACTTATTACCATGTCTATGCTCAATGATTACCAATTTGGAGAGTTACCAAGTGAGGATCCTAACCAACATATATCGAATTTATGTGATGTATGTGAGTTAGTGAAATACAATGGGATTAGTGAGGATGCTGTAAAACTTAGGTTGTTTCCTTTTACCTTAATGGATAGAGCCAAGAGTTGGTTCCAATCTTTACCCCCTGGGAGGATTATCACTTAGGATGATTTAGCCTTTAAGTTCCTAAACAAATTTTTTCCACCTATTAAAACCGCCAAACTTAGGAATGAAATTAGCACTTTTCACCAATTTGATGGAGAATCTTTATATAAAGCTTGGGAGAGGCTAAAAGAACTACTTAGAAAGTGTCACACCATGGGATGCCCATTTGGAGTCAAGTCCAAACTTTTTATAATGGGTTAAATTATTTAACAAGAAATAATGTGAATGCTGCTACAGGTGGTGCTGTATTAAATAAGTCCCAAAAGGATGCATACAAACTATTGGAGGAGATGGCTATCAACAACTCACAATGGGAAATTGAAAGGAGCCAAAACCTAAAAAAGACCATGGCTGTCCATGAAGATGATAAGATAGACAAATTAAGTTGTCAAGTTGCATTGCTTACAAAGTAACTGGAAACTTTGGGTTCCAACAATTATAATAATATTTTTAATATTTCTAATATTAATTGATGTGAATATTGTGGGGATAATCATGAAAGCATACATAGTCATTTAGAAAATTCTAATGAAACTAACAATGTTAATTTTGTAGGGAATTTCCGACAAGGCAATAGCAACAACAACCTCTTCTCCAATACTTACAATCCAAATTTTTCATGAGAGACAATTCGAACACCCAAGGAGGACAACAAAAAGGGATCTATCAAATCCCTCATCAACAGCATCTACAATTCTAGTCCTCAAATTTTCAGAAAACTTCTCACCCTCAAATTCATCCTCAATCTCATAATTCTTCTCCTACTACTATATCTTTACTTGAGCAATCTATGATAAAAATGAATGATATTTCTAGTGCTTTCATGTAGGAAAATAAAGCAGAAACTAAAGGTTTAAAGAACCAAGTGGAGCAACTAGCTCAACCTCAAGTTCCTAATCCGCAAGAGAAGCCAAGTGATCTAGAGAGATTAGTAACTCAACTTGCTGGGTTTCAACTCAAAGAAAGAGTTTTCAATCTTCATGGCACAAACTGAAAGCTTTATGATCAAAATAGAGGACCAATTCAACAATCAAGCAGGTGCCAATAAAGGACTTAAAACTCAAATAAGCCAACTAGCAAGCATGTTTCAAAGAGCACAAGAAATCCTCCAATCCAATACTGGAAAAAATTCTAAAGAGGTAATGTCTATTAAATTGCAAGATGGCAAACAAATAACTAATTCTTTTGATGTGCAGCTAGGGCATTCGATAGAGGATATAGATCGCCAAGAAGAGCCAAAAGGCATAGCTAAAAGGGAAATTGAAATACAAGATTTGAATTGTGAAGATGTATCTTCATCTTCCAAGATTCAAGTTGAGGTACTGAAGCTTCACGTTTCTAAGTATATACCTCCTCATATTAGAGGAGCCCTTGGAAGATAAAAAGAAATAAAAGATGAGCTGCCGTCCATGGAAGAAAAAAGAGAAAAGAATTGGGAATACAAGCAACTCCCACCACCACCATTCCCAAAAAGGCTTAAGCAGAAGAAATTGGATTTTCAATTTGGCAAATTTCTAGATAACTTTAAGAAATTACATGTTAATATTTCTTTTGTAGATACTTTAAAAAATATGCCAAATTATGCTAGATTTTTAAAAGAAATTATGAAAAAGAAAAAGAAATTAGGTGGTCATGAGATGATAGTTTTGAATGATGAGTGCAGTGTCATATTACAACACAAGCTACCACCAAAATTAAAAGATCCAGGGGGTTTCTCTATTCCTTGTCATATTGGTCATATTAAATTTTCTAATGTTTTATGTGACTTAAGAGCTTCCATAAATTTAATGCCTTATTCTTGTTTCAGGAAGCTTGGACTTGGAAAAGTAAAGCCCACCTCAATTTCTTTATAAATGGCAGACCGTACCATCAAGAAGCCAAGGGGAGTACTCGAGGATGTAATCGTCAAAGTCGATAAGTTTTATGGTATTAGTTATGGATGAGGATGGTGATGTACCTTTGATTTTTGGTAGACCTTTCTTATCTACTAGTCGTGCTTTAATAGATATAGAAGAAGGTAAGATTACATTTAGGGTTGGTAGCGAAAAGGTGACCTATAATATCTACAAACCCCCTCCTTATCCAAACAATGAATGGTGCCATGAGAATAGGGTTTTGGGGCCAAATTTGTTAGAGAAAAGCAAGAAAGAGAGTTAAGGATCGCATGGATTTTCATTTATTAAGAGTTGCTTTGGAGGTGGAAGCAACCAACAAATTGATCCTGGATTAGCTCCACAAGAAAGTCAAGCTAAAGACTTGAAACAAGTGCTTTTTGGGAGGCAACCCAAAGTTTAAAGGTAATTTTATTTTTTAGGTTTAATTTCTCTTTAGTTATTTTTTTGTTTTGTATTTTTAGGTGTCAAAGAAGAGAAAATCAAACGAGAATTGAATAGGAGTAATTGGCCAAGAAGCTTAAAGAGCAACAAAATATGCAATTTCATTGTATTTCACCAATTGGGGAGAGCTTTCTTTACCCTTACTCTTTTTTTATATTTCTTTTGTTTTGAACATTGAGGACTATGTTCATCTTAAAGTTGGGGGTGGGTTCTCTTTATTTAAAAGTTTTCTTCTTTAGTTTTCAAATTTTTAGTTTTTAATTTAGTTTTTAAAAATTTTACCATGTTGCTGGAATTTTTTGTTTTAGGTGCTGTTTTTTATATTTTGATGAGCCTACGATAAAAATATGATTGTGAATAAATTGATTCTTAGGTAGTGGAATTGTTTTTGTGTATTCTCTAATGCCTAAAGTTAAGTTCACATGTTAATACTTTCAAAATTATTTTGAGCACTTTATTAAATATGCATGCTTTTGATTGTATTTTGGAGAAGGTTTGCATTAATTTAGAGTGATTATTTTTGTGAACTCTAGAACTTGCATAATTATTGCTTAAGGCGAAATCCTAGAGAGATACATTACTTTGAATATGATTTAGGCCATTTTTATTTTGAGATTGAGCATTTCTAGCTTACCTTTGAAATATTTATTCGTTAGTACCTTATTTGAGCCATTTTTAGGATGCATAATTGATTATATAGTAGAGCCTTGTTATTCATTAAGCCACATTGACTTACCTTTTATGCCTAAATATATTTTTCCTACCTTATACACATTTATCAAAGAGAGCTTATGTTGAATTTTGATATATGCTTATAATTTGTATTTGGTGGAGTAAAGTAGAAGATAATTTGGGGGTTGTTGATGTTGGCAAAAATATGGCTATTATGATGTTGAAAAAGAAGTTCAAGCAATGTATGAAAAAGAACAATTTGGGGGTTGAAAGGAAAAGAAAAAATATATAAAAAAAAATGTGTTCACCAAAGGTGAAAAAAAAAATGTTGTGAAAAAGAGCATTGTTTTGTGAAGTTTGAAGGAAGGAAAGAAGAAAAGTACCTTTGAAAGTAGAAAACAAACGATTTTTAAGCATATTATTCATAAGTCTTTCTTTGAATTTTTTATTTCCTATCCTTTTATTTCTTCTAAATCATTACCCTTTAGCCTTTACATTACAAGCCTATAAAGTCCTATTGATTCAAGGTAATTCATTAATCTACATTAGTGGAGAGCTATTTAATTATGTCAAGCATATGGTAGTTCATATCTTTATTTTCAAACTCTATTTAATGTAGATTTATTCAAGTGCATGTTATTGAATGTATTATTTGATTTTCACACACGCACTTGAAAGTAATGATTGTGTTGAAAAGAAGATAAGGTGTTGAGATGCATGATTACTTGGAAATTACTTTTGAATTAATTATGATTATGCAATCTTTGAGGCAACTTCATCAAGGTATTTGGCTTTATAGGAGTATATTTTTAGTTCTTTCTTTGCTAGGGACTAGCAAAAGTTCAATTTGGGGATATTTGATAGGCATAAAATGTTAATGTTTATATGCCACTTTTATATTGAATTTGAGCTAGTTTATAATTAATTGTTAATGAAAAATACTTAATTACTGTATTTTTCTATTTTCAGTAAAAGAAAGACAAATGCAAGAATTACTGTATTTCTGCGCAACCTTTACTGAGAAAATCATATCTGGAACCACACTTAGAATTTTTATGTGATTTCAGTTGTTAATGATTCCTGATTCACTAGGATTCAAAGCTGAAAAGTTTCATTGCAATTGGTTTGGCCAATCATTGCCAGTTTGATTTACAAATTCAACAAATTCGTTAGTTGCGGCAGATTTACACAGTCTCGGGAAAATGAGGATTTGAGTGTCTTCCTGATGTCCAAATTGTACGATCAATATATGCCTAAAACGATAAGACATAGACCTAACTTTTCCAAAACAAATCACTGGATTCGGAGTTCATTTGGCTACCCAAAGTTTACTTAGAATCTGCCTGACGGTCATTGAAGATAAAAAAAAATGAAAGTTTTATGCTTACTAGGACTACCATTGTGATTGGACTGCCATGTCACCACATATCAGCCATGTATCCAAATTTGCCACATCACATGACACATAGAAGGTCATATTATTCTAATTATTTTAATTGAAATAATATTTGGGATAAAAGGAAGGGAAATCAGAGATTGATTATGATTCCTAAAGAGATAAGGAAAGTTTCTCTATTCCTAGTGTGAACATGAGACACAAATACATCCTTACCCTTGGTGTGGCCGGCCATGTAGAGAATGTAGGAGTTGGTATTGTGATTTGCATGCTATCTCATATATTCTCTAGGTTTTAGAGGTACCTTAGGGTTAAACCTCTCCTAAAACTTTCCTATTAATAGATGAGTACGTCGAAGGCTAAAATCATCTCATAATCTCTTCAGCAGCCCTTTCCTCTCCTTTGCCGAATAACCTCTCCCTCTTCTGTCTTCCGCATGGCAACAAAGCTTTTCTCTTAGGTTTTTGTTCAGTTTTTGTTAGTAATTAATAGCAAAGTTGTGCTTCACAAAGCAAAGTACAAGGAGATTCAGCCAAGCCATTGGAGGAGTCAAGCTTGCTACTTTGATCATAGTTTGGAGAAGCCAAGGATTGAAGTTTGAAGGATAAATTCCAGCAGCCGTCAATATTGGATTTGATTCCTTTTCTCTTTATTTTCTTGCTATCTAATCTATGTTATTTCTTTATTATTTGTTGGATAATTTAGAAATCATGTGTAGCTAATTTTTCTATGCGGATTGTGATGTAACCCTATTACAAATATTTAGTTTTTAATGCATATTTAGTTTGATTCATGTTTAAAGGTTAATATTTCATTATAGTTTTTAATGCTTCCATGAAAATGTGGATTGATTTAGTATTTATATTGGCTTAGGAATAAGAAGTATAAATATGGAATGATAATGAAATACACGTTTATAGGAATATTGCATGCCTTAGTGACAACTTTAACAATGTTTTATTGGGTTTGCATGTCTTAGGACTTAAATTTACATATTTATATTAGGGATAATTAAATACGTTATACTTGCTAGATTAGAATGCATTGAGGAATCAACTTCTAGTCATTTGTGGTTAAAGGAATGTTAACCTATGAATCTATATTGCATTAGGACTAAATATGAGTAATAGTGGTGAAGTCATGATCCTTGTTCTTTATAATCTTTGATTACCTACTTGTTGCTTTGTCTTTAATTTTATTATTTCTTTTTTAAATTGCTGTCTTGATACTCAACAATCACTCAAAAACAAATCTCTTTTATTTTTCAAAATTTAATTTACAATTGATTTATTTTTAAAACTAGAGATATTATTCCTCCGATATCAGTTTCCTTTCTAAAAGGAATCCACTTTATTATTTGTTGATCCGTACACTTACGAGTTGATCTAAAATATACCATAACATGCAGCATAATGGACCTATAACCTTGATTAATAGGCACTTCAAGAATTACGGGGTTACTTTGGTTTTCTATATTTTCTTTTCTTTCTGTATTACCAAACAAAGTTTCTCTCACTCCGTTTCTCCTTAACCTCCTCAAACCCTTTCAAATAATTCAATATCAGGATGTAAACTCATAAAACAAACACACACAAAAACTGAAAAACAAATAACAAAACAGAAATTAAACTAAAAGAATAAATTTTTTATTATTATTTTTTTTTTTCAAAACCAAAAACAACTAAAAACCCAAAACACAAAAAAAAAACAAAAAAACAACAAAAAAACAAAAAAAAAACAAAACAAAAAACAAAAAAAACAAAAACAAAACAAAAACAAAAAAACAAAAAAAAAATTGAAATACTTAGCTACTTTGATTTCATCCTTCTTCAAACTCGAATTGGATTGCTTTGGATCCAATAAAGCTCTCCAATTGTTGTTCCTTGATGGCTAAAACCGAACCTACACAAAAACAAAAACAAAAATTAAACTAAAAAAAAGTAATTTAATCAACTATAAATTTAAATCAAAACAAGAAATAATTATTCTCCGACAACGATAAACTTGTTGTGGTGTAAATTGATAACTCGCAAGTGCACGAATCAACAAGTAATAAAGTGATATTCTTTGAGAAAACCAAGTGGTATTATTCCACAAGTAATAATGTCTATAATTTTAATTATAAATCAATTGTTAACTAAATTAATAAAAGTAAAAGGGATTGTTTGTTGGTTTTTTGTTTGAGTAGCAAAGCATTAATTAAATTGAAATAAGGCAACAAGTAATAAATTTAAGACTTGATGAAATAGGGATTATGACTTCACCACTATTACTCCTATTTAGCCCTAATACATGATAGATTCATAAGGTTAACCCCCTCTTTGACCACAAGTGACTAGAAGTTGATTCTTCAATGCATTCTAATCTAGCAAGCACAAGGTATTTAATTATTCATAATCTAAATACCAAAATTTAAGTCCTAAGACATGCAAACCCAATAAATTCTTGTCAAATTTGTCACTAAGGCATGCAATATTCCTATAACCATGTATTTCATTGCCCATCCATATTATATCCCTTATTCCTAAGTCAATATAATACTTGATCTATCTACATTTTCATAGAAGCATTAAGAACAACAATGAAATATTAACCATGAATATGAATCAAAAATCAATTATGCATTACGAACTAAATAGTCATAATAGAGCTACATCATAATCCTTATAGAGAGTTAGTTACACATATTCTTAAGATGAATATCCATCAAATGTTCTAATTTCTTTTTTTAAATATTATTTTAATTAATATAATTAGAATAATCTCACCTCCCATGTGGCATATGATGTGGCAATAATTGTACACCTAGCTGGAGTGTGATGATGTGACAGTCCATGCATAGGTGTCATCCTAGTAGGCAAAGACACTTTCCTTTTATATCTTCAATGTCTGTCAGAATATTCCAAGTACATTTTGGATAATCAAATGAACTCAGAATCCACTGATTATGGTTGCAAACGTTAGGTCTATGTCTTAGAGTTCCAGGCATATTTTGATCTCACAATTTGGAAGACATTCAAAATCCAATTTCCCCAAGAGAGTGTAAGTCTGCATTAACTGTTGAAAATGTTGATCTTGTAAATCAAACTGATACTGGTTGACCAACCAATTGCAATGAAACTTTACAGAATTAAAACCTAGTGAATCTGGAATTATTTGCAATTGGAATCGCACAAAACTTCAAAGTGTAGCTCTTGATATGATTTTCTCAGTAAAGATTATGCAGAAATATAATAATTCTAGCTTTTGCTTTTATTTCACTGAGAATAAAAAAATACAATATTTCAATACTTTTCATTAATAATTAATTCTAAACTAGTTAAAATCTAATATAAAATATGGCATAAAAATATTAACTTTTTTATGCTTATCATCTGTCCATATACAGTAATATTATATTTTGTGTCCACATTGAGTAATATTGTTCATATTATGTAATATTTCTCAATAATATATAATATTGATCAATAATGGATAGTTTTTTTTAATATATCGTCAATAATGAATATTATATGTCCATTAAATATAAAATTTATCTATAAATTGTAATATTGTCTAAATCAGTAATATTGTCTATAAAGTGTAATATAGACGCATAATAAATAACATTTCGAAAAACAATTAAAAAATATGAAATATTTATTTTGCCATAAACTTTTTTGGGATTTAGTTTATCAATTTTCGGCCTACTCCAACATTTCTCCCCATTTTCTTGCCAAGTACAACCGGTTATAACCGATTTAATTTTTTCTGTCAACTTGACCATGCTACATGTTCTTCTTTACAATAGATTACTAGCCATGCAATTTTTGAAGAGTTTGAATTGAGAAATTTCTCAAATTCTGATTTTAATCGTACCTTTTTGGGTAGGAAAACAAATCAAGTAGCACATAGTCTAGATATGCTTTGACTTTATGCACGTTATTTACTTCTATATAGGCTGACTTTTGTATTCCTATTGTTTTTTAAATGAAAGTTGTTGTTATCCCAAAATAAATAATAAATAAATAAAATAAATTAGTTTCGAATTAAGGTATTGTCGGAAATTTCGTAAAAAATCCACTTACAACACAACCATGTAAAAATAGTTATACTACAGCCTCTATCGATAAATGAAGTAACATTATCCATAACTAAAGTAACATTATCTACAAATAGAGTAAAATATTAATATTATTTTATTAAAAAATTTATTACTTAATTTATAGATAATATTACTTAATTATAAATTTTGATAATATTGTTTCATTTTATAAATAAAAAATAATATTACTTTATTTATAGACAATATTACTTTTTCATTTATAAATAATAATTATAATATAACTATTTTTACATGGTTGTATTGTAAAAAATTCCGTACACTCATTTTTGCGATTTGGCTTTTCAATTTGTCAGTTATTAATGATTTTTCCATTAAATAGTATGTAAACTATACTCATTTTTGCGATTTGGCTTTTCAATTTATTTTATTTTAGTTGACGTTTTCGTTCTTGAATTATTTCAGTAGTTATTACGTTTTGGTTCAACTATTTCTAATCTAATCTTTAACTAAAACACAGTTTTTGTCAGTGATCTATTTAATGGAAAAATCATTAATAACTGACCAATTAACGGAAAAATCATTAATTTCCAAAAAAAAAAACATATTAAATTACATTTTTTTTTTATTAACGGAAAAATCGACCATATTGAAAAACCTTGCCAATAAAACTCCAAAAAAAAAGAAAATTGCACTCTAAAAGGCTCCCAAACTTTATAACCCGTTACTAATTATAACTCCTAGCGAAAGCTCAAAGATGAGAGTTTTGTTATCTTTTTCAATCATACTTCTGTCACTGTTTGGTTGAAATAGATGCTTGATTGCTATTAACAATGTCCAACTCATATACTATTCAGGAAAAAGAAGAGACGGTACAACACCTCCAGAAATTTCTACATATGAATAGTCATATTTAGTAATTAAATTTGGAATTATCAAATTTTGGGGAAAAAAAGAAGGTAAAAATTCTTAGAACTCTTCTACGGAAATGGATTCCAAAGCAGAAGAGAAAACAAAAAAAGATTGGGAAGTAATAAAGGAATGAGAGGATTAACATCGGTACCAAGGCGTTTCCTTCTCAGCCTCTTCCTGAAATACTCTCTCCTCTGTTCTTCACCCCACTGAGCTTCATCCACTCCTTTTGCAAGAATCAACGGTGGAGGCTGCTGGAATGGGCATTTGGACCTCCAAGATGTTTCAGGAAGCCCAAATCTGGAAACCCTTCTGAGGAAGAGAGAGATTCCCCATCTCAAATGGAGACAAGGGAAGGTTGTGGAGGATTTGGCGCAGAGAATTGGTGGATAGTCCCAATTTAGGTAGCATGGCATTTGGGTGGAGATGAAGAATTGAGAATGAAGAGGCGGTGAGATTGTGGGGCTGGTTAGGATGTGGGTTAGAGCCTGGAGTCTCTGTTCCCACGTTGCGTCTTCGTCCATTTTTTTTTTTTCCTCTTCTCAGTCTCAAGACAATCAAGATGAGGCTAAGACTTTGTGAAAAGTAGGTCAAAAATAGCAATATAACACATCGGAGGGATTGTTACCAAAAATATAAAAACACATCGGAGGGATAATAAGAATTAGAACAGTTTTAGAGGGTGTATTTTAATGAAAATTTTAGAAAAAATTATGAAATTAAAAAGTTTTTATTTATTAATATAAACTTTTTAAAACAATTTAAAAAGTTTATAAAAGTTATCAAATATTTAATTAGGACTTTTATAAAATATTTAATTTGTTAATAATTTTTAAATTTTTTTTAAAATTTTTTAGTCAAAAATGTAGATATTATCTTCACAAAATCTTTAAAAATTTTAATTCAATACATTAAATTTTGAGATTAGTGTGCATTATGAAAAATCAGCAAAAACAGTGCCGAAGTAACAATCAATCTTTTTAATTTTAATATGATAAATGTTTGGTGAAACTGTTATTTTGAAAATGCTAAAAGGTACAACATTTGAATTTGAGCATTTAGTAAATTCTGTTTAACTATTATATTTGTACTTTTAAACTTTAAAATTCTTTTTTTTTTTTGCTAAATAATAAAAGACTTATCCGTAGCGAAATTATAGGTATTTAGGAGTAGATTAAACCCAAATGTCTTTTTAACACAGTAAGAGTCAACAATAGAAGCCTATGTCACTGAAAACTCTCCCTCGTGCGGTAGCAGCGGAGAAGAGCATTTGAATTCAAATAAAACTATCAAGACTCGATCTTCAACTTTCGTACTCGCAAATATGAAAGTTTGGCTAACTTTTACCACTTAACTGCATCTTAAAATTCTAATTGTACTTCTAGCAGAATTTCAAAAGCTACTCATGGCTGCTTCTCAAATTTAAGTTTTTGGGTAGGATTGATTATCGAACAACCTGAAAATTACAAATTTAGAAAAAATATATATAATTTTTTTTTCTAAAAAGAACTTTTATAATCTATTTTAGAGGTTCTAAAAGCAACCTCAAACATACATACATACATTTAACCACTTTGGTTTCAGAATAATAATCTTTTTCCAATAAAACTTTATGCATATGTAACCGTCACTTGAGATCCGGATGGTTAAAGATATGTCTATAATCATTTTTTTTAAATAAAATAAAATAAAAAATAGGTTAATTGTATAAAAGTATGAAACTCAAACAAAAAAAGTAAAGCTTTTAGGATCATTTAATAAATGTATCGAGTACTATGCTTTTCCTTCAAGCTGTTACACAGAAAATTCCGTATCTCATTAAACTAGTAATGCTGCTATTCTTTACCATGTAAAATCCACAACTCTGATCAAAATACCTCGAAATCACATCTGCCAGCAACCTTTAAAGTAAATCCTGTTCATTCAGAACTTGGAAACATCCCAACTAGCGAAATTGTGATGAGAGGAACATCCAACCACTAATTATTGGAAAGGTAATTAAAGCAGAAGCCTGGAAATTTGCATATACGATCGAGGTAATATCAGAAGTGTTTCAGCAAGTGAAGACTTAAAATAGACAACAAAATAACAACATACCACAAAAAATACCAACTCACTGTTGGCAAGAGATGCAGTAAACTCATTTTTCTCCATTTCTTTCTTGATAAAACGTTGCAACTGCAAACAAATATGGAGGTTCAACAACAAATTAGGACAACAGCGAAGGTGCCTAGGCAATCCCTAAGATATAGGGACACTTGTACAAAGGCATAGCTAGAAATACAGCCATGATCTTGTAACTATATTCCCAAAGGAAAATTGTAAATTCTTCAATGTTTTAAAACTGTTTAATAAAAAATTTGAACGTATGATACTATTAAATTAACTAATTGTGAAGTAGAGGCTATTGAAACATTCGAACTAAAGGCACACCAGTCGTGGCTTTACAATTTATATGTTGAAGATGGTTTAAAGATTATAAAATTAATATATATTTTACAAACAAAAATAGAGTATAGGTTTAATGATACATATCCCAATACAGGGTGGCCATACTCGTTTAATTTATCTCCTTGAACACGTGCAAACTCTAAAGCTTTTGGCAGCTCTGGAGAAAATGCTATTTAAAAATGAAAAATTAGACATTAATAAACAAGAGATTTCTAGTACAGACCTGGTGATGATACATTTTAATCATCGCAAAGACTTTTTCCAACTGATCCAAAGCTTGAGAGAAATAGGACCTGAAGGTAGGTTCTTTCCAAAACATATATGGTTCCAGTATGCCAAGCAACTTTTGAAGATAATCACCAGATAATTTGTTGATGAACTACAATACATAATGAGAAAAGGCCTTAGCAGTTGGGAATGCATAATGCTGTACATATTTAAAATTAGCAGATCTTACATTGAATGGAAAATGCTGTTTTATAATATTCAAATCACAATTACCTTCAAGAATGAACACCTCGAATAGCTTATTTGCCTTCGAAATCTCAAAGCCCTTGTCTTTTTACAGCAAAGACAAAGATTAAGCCATTTAGCAGATTATGTCATAATAAATATTGATTTTTCAGCAAAACTAATCATATAGTACAGTGAAATCACATTCAGAGAGATATACGTGTGTAATATGAAGAGCCTGCTCAAGCCGCTGAATTTGCATCCATTGTTCTGTAACAATATCAGACATCTGAAAGTAGAACAAAGATTTCAATAAGATACTCAACTTCACTAAAACTATAAACTCATGCAAACAAAACTTATCATCATATGGTATATCAACTTTAGAAAGCATTAACAAAATATTGAAATAATAAGCCATCAAATGGTAAAATCATGATAATAAACTGCTACGCATGCATGTTATATAAACTACATCACCATGTGAAAGAGAAAAAAAAAAAAAAAAAGCAGATTCTGAGGCTGCAAATATTTTGCTTCGTCAGCTGGCCTATATTGTCAATGACTCAATTCACACACATGTTACTAATTTTTAACTTATAATACACATTTAACCACAATGTATATTTAACTTTTTTAAAGTAAGAAGACCCATGAATAAAAGATAACGTTGAATCCGTACCAGATATCGGAAACGATACAACTATGCATTATAGAAGGAGAATAATTATCTTTTCTAATTCTTTATATTTCTATGCACTATTTTCATTTGTTGATAAAAAGAGCCAGCTGTTACTGAGACTACTACTACCCATGTTGCTCTACCATACTTTCTAAAAACTGTATGTCTCATGTTGCATTAGTTCACTTTTCTCAAGCACTAGAACCTGTACTGGAGACAGAATGCAGGAAATGTATTAATTATTTTTAGTCATTTTCCTCAATCTAAATTGCTATGTACCTTCCAAAACACTCTCTTCTTGATCCCAAGATATACTGTACCGGTATAGAATGCAGGGAATGTATTAATTATTTTCCTAGTCAATTTCCTCACTTTAAATTGCTATGTACCTTCCAAGACACTCTCTTCTTGATCCCAAGGGATGCTCATACTAGCCCTTATTTTTGCTTACAGCCATTGCTGATATGTACTAAAAGTTGTCCAATCAAACAAATAGAAGCAACACACAAAGTAATTTCATTCTTTACAATCAGTTGCTAGTTGCATAATTCTCTGAAAGATGCAGATATCAAAAACTAGTTCCTCTATACTTGATGCAAGTGCAGAACACGTGGACAATGATTTAGGTAATATGTGTTTGCATTGATTGTTTAAGGTCAAAATGGCTGAAGACAAAAAATTCACATAGCACCAAAACCCGAGTTACAATCAAGAAAAAGCATCAGGATACACTTAAAATACATCAAAAACCACAATTATGTCATCTACCAAAATAATAAAATCTTAGATGAAGTTTGACCTTTTCAACTCGAGAGCTAACTGTTTCCAACCTGTCCTCAGCATCCTGTGCTTTAGATCCTAGAACATGAATATCTAAATTGTTCTTTCTTGAAGCAGCCCAAAGATGTTGTACCTAAGCATCCCAAAGCCTACTTCTCAAATCAGTTCAAGACTTCAAGCTTCAAAATAAAGCATCCAACATATCCAGCTGCTCATTGCTGTCATTTAAAATGGAAAACACAACGGACGAAAAAAAAAAAAACAACCAACCTACCTCTTTTTCCAGAGCAGTAAGCCTTTCATCAGCATGGAATGAGTCACTCTGCAATATAAAATGAAATCACATGCCATGCCAATATAAACTATCTTTTCTTTTTTGCCAAAAATACAAACAACTTTGAAACCCTACAACGACGCTCTCAATTCTCATATCAGTTGATGAAAATTAAATTAAATTAAATTAAATTAAATTATAGAAATTGAAATTGTTTGTAGAAAACACACCTTGAGATTCAAGATTTCAGACTGTAAAAGCTGGATCTTATGCGACATTTGCTGAATTAGTTTGTCCTGCTCTTCAACGTAATGCCCCCTCTCATTTAGCTTTTGGATGTTTTCCTCAAATACGTACTCTGCAATTCATTTTCCTTTCCGTATTGATTCCATTTATCGAGATTATTATGAAACAATCAATTTCATTTTTCTATTCCGTTTTCTAGAGAACAGTAAATTTCGAAATGGCCAAAGAAAAAAGGTTCATGAAGTATCGCACACAATCTCTGAAAATATAACAACATCAAAACATCGCAAGGGATTTCATACTGAACCTAAGTGAGCGATCTTGAGCTTGATCTTCTGCAATTCGAAATTGGAGTTGTTCTCGCTGTTAATATGCCCAGCTGAACAAGCCATGATTTCGGAGAGAACGACAAGACAAGAGGAGGATAAGACCAGAAGTATAAACGATAGCAAAATTTGACTAACTGCCATGTTTGTCTTGCCCCTGCAGTCTTCCTGTTCTGGTTCTGATGATCAAGCTGTTTCCACACCCACCCAACCCCAACCAATACGCAGGAAATTCTATTTCGGTTCCGTTCGTAGGACTCAACGCTGCCGTTTTGCTCCTTTCTCTTAATTCTGGTTTCTGAGTATCACGTTTTCAGCAGTTGAAAGTTTTTATTTTTATTTTTATTTTTATTTTTATTTTTATTTTTATTTTTATTTTTATTTTTATTTTTATTTTTAATTAATTCCACTGGAAATTTCTAAATTATATTAGCTGTTATGTGGGTATTTAATTTTTTTTTTATTTTCTTGATATTTTAATATTCAAACTGGTTAGAGTGTTGCAACTTTATTATCTATGTATATTTTTATCTAAAATTTATCGTTAAATTCACGTGAGATTTAAACAAGGATAAAAATATCGGTATTGATAAAAATATTGAAGATTAAAAATATAGAAATATCAATGGAAATATCGACAGAATATCGATATCGATAAAAATAAAAAAGAAATGATGGAAATTTATTAGACACTTTATCAATTTAACTATAAAAATTGAAAAAACATTGAGTGAAAATCTTATTTATCATAATTAAAAAAATTAAAGCATCCGCTGACATGAATAAAAATGTTAATAATTAAGTAATGAATTATTCATTAATTAGAATAATAATACNAGGTTTATAATACTCGCTGATAAGAATAAAAATATTATTAATTAAGTAATAAATTATTCATTAATCAGAATAATAATACAAGTACATTATTACTTAAATATAAGTCAATACCACATAAAATTTCTTGGTGGTTGAAAATTTTCACTCTCTTTTTTATCTTCATTTCTAGTTGTGTATTGAAAAAAATATTGACCAAAATGCACGTCTCCTTGATAATTCTGCATGTAATTGTTAACATGCCAAATATATGGATCTAATATTTCATGTGATTGTCTTTACTGATTGTTATGATATGGATATGACGTTGATTGGCTTTGTTCATAACTACTAGTTCCTGATGGTTGAGTTTGAGAATGTATCCATAAGTTATTACTTGATGACATTCCATAATCATCCATGAAATAAGGGTTATAGTTACCTTCAATCCTCATTGATCCAAAATTTGTAGAAAAAAATCCATATTCTTGTTGTGATATTTCCATTATACCCATTTTTCTGCTCGTATAATCTTTTTCTATATCACAAATTCCTAGCCCACCTTCTCTACTTCCATGATCTTCATCTTGAGTTGCATGAGTATAATATTCTTCACCTGTAAATGAACGCAATCTTTGTTGAATTGGTGACTATCTTTCGTAACCACTTCTAACTTCACCAGTACATTTATTGATATCACCACTTGTGCCAAAGCCACTATCAATTGTTGAAAATTCTGAACCTGTACTTTTGGAAAAGGCTGAAGCACTAGGAGTTCTAGTTGGTTGTCTCATAAAGTTATCAAAAGAATCAACACTACTAGAGCTTACTTCTTCAGCAATTACTCTTTTATTTTTGTCATTGTTTTTTTTTATTAAAGACTAAATAATGGATGTCTAATTCTTTCACGTGAGCAATTATATTGGTAGAAAAAATGATTACAATATAAAAAAAATAATACAATTTTATAATTGTAGATAATTTACGTGATAAATCATATAAGTTATATGATTAGATAATGTGAGTTTTAAACTTTTAATCAAATAATTTTTTTAACTTGTTGAAAATTTAAGACAAAATAATCTTTTTCTTTTTTAATTATAACTATTTTTTTATATTAAAATTGTTATAATTGTTTTACATTTTTTTTAATTGTTTCAATTTTACTTTTAAATTTCAATTCGCCTAATTATATTTTAACTTAAAATATATCATCAATAATGTAACGCCACACTCTCTCTCCAACCAATATTGTCTCCAATTTAGCCACCGTACTTCAGACGGTATGGAGTTTTTGGTCAGACTTCCCAGGGGGTCACCCATCCTAGGAATGCTCCCACTGGAGCACGCTTAACCCCAGAGTTCTTCAAACTCTGAAGCCAAACGCTCTGAAAAGGCCTTGGTTGTTAAGAGAGTGCTTACTTTACATTTGAACCATTACCACATGACCCCCTTTCTACACCCGGACGATGTGGGATTGGACACTGATCTCTGCCAGTAAGGTAGCCTGCCAGTGCCTCGCACCCGCCCACACTTACTCTGGCTATGCCAGTAAGGTAGCCTGCCAGTGCCCTTTGCACCCGCCCACACTTACTCTAGCTTTTTAGATCCGGGTCGTCACAATCCACCCCCCTTTGGGGCCCAGCGTCCTCGCTGGCACATTTCCGGCCGGGTACAGGCTCTGATACCATTTGTAACGCCACACTCTCTCTTCGACCAATATTGTCTCCAATTTAGACACCGCATTTCAGACGGTATGGAGTTTTTGGTCAGACTTCCCAGGGGGTCACCCATCTTAGGAATGCTCCAACTGGAGCACGCTTAACCCCAGAGTTCTTCTAACTCTGAAGCCAAACGCTCTGAAAAAGCCTTGGTTTTTAAGAGAGTGCTTACTTTACATTTGAACCATTACCACATGACCCCCCTTCCACACCCGGGCGATGTGGGATTGGACACCGATCTCTGCCAATAAGGTAGCCTGACAGTGCCTCGCACCCGCCCACACTTACTCTGGCTATGCCAGTAAGGTAGCCTGCCAGTGCCCTTTGCACCCGCCCACACTTACTCTAGCTTTTTTAGATCTGGGTCGTCACAATCCACCCCCCTTTGGGGCCCACTTAAGGTCAAACTGGTCAAACTTAAAATTTTATTATTTTTCTCAAAACGGGATGTTACAAATAAATAATTATAATTTAAAAAATACTCAAATATTTATAAAAATATATCATATTGTTAAATTTTAACAATCTAAATTTTCCTGGAAATTTCGAAAATTTCCATGGAAATTATAAAAATTTTGACTAGTTTGTGAAGCAATTACCATGGAAATTTCGATGGAAATATCGGAGAAATATCAAAAATTTCCATGAAAATTATGGAAATTTTGACCAGTTTGTGAAACAATTACCATGGAAATATCGACGGAAATATCGAAAAAATATCGGCGAAATATCGGAAATTTGAACAGAAATTATGGAAATTTGACCCTTTTTTTTTAATGATGAATTTATTTCGGAAGGATGAAAAAATCAAATATTTCGGCGAAATTTCGCCGAAATATTTGATTTTTTCATCTTTGGTTTTAAATAAAAAAGTAAAATTTATCCTTTTTATATCTCTTTCTCTTACGTCTCTCGCATATCTCTCACATAACTAGAAACAAAGAACAATGGAACACATGTGAAAGTAACCCACTGCCACCAAAATTTAATACAGACGAATTTAAGTGTTTTGTGTTTAAATTGCTATAGAAATTATGTTTAACTATGCTGCCATTTGTTGTTACATTCAAGTTAAATTGCTGTGGAAATTAAGCTTTAGTTGTAAATGTCAAAAATGGTGATTTTACAATGGTGTTATAATCGAGTTCAATTGATGCATGTGTATTGTAGAATATTGTATTTACAATGTGTTGTTAGTTATTATGACATGTTTTAAATTGGGAAAATAGTTAGAAATTATGTTTAAGGAATCTAAAACCCATGTAATATGAAATTTGAGTTGGTTTGAATTTCTAGTGGGTATTACACTAAATTGACCTATAGGCTTCGTAAAAAATGAAGAGACGAAGTCAACAAGTATAGTTTGATAGAAAACGATGGCCCAAATTGTAAGATTTCAGCAAGTTACACAATTGAGGTGCGATACTTAGTTAAGTGAAAACGGATCAACTCACAACATATCTAAAAGTTGGAGACGACCCAAACGACGTCACCTAATATCGTTGTCAAAAATGAAAATTTTACAATATTGATGTATTTGAGTTAAATTAATGCATATTTATTGTAAGTTGATGTATTTACAATGTGTTGCTAGCTATGAAATATTTTAATTTGAAAAAAAAGTTAAAAATTGTGTGAAAGCGATCCAAAACTCGTGTAGCAAAGGGTTTCAATGTTTTTATTCTCATGAAAACAAAACATACCAAGTTTAATAGTAAAAATGAAAATAAAAACCCTATGGATTGGAGCTTTGGAAGGAAAAATGAGTTTCAAAAAGTTAGCAGGATGAGACTGTAAAATAAGTGAGTTTACCCTATTACTATTCATCATGTGCAGCGAACATAAATTTAATGACAAATTTTAGATGGAATGGAAGTAAGTATTACCCGTGCATCATTTTGGCCAATTTAGATACTAAACTGCCAAAATAAATTTTTAGTATCAACTTTTAATATCCAACATAGTTTGAGTAGTGTAATTAACTTTTTTATTTTTTTAAGTAACACTAGACATAGTTTGGGTAGTGTAATTTTAAGTACCCACTTGTAGGATCGAGCAAGCTTCCTATTTTTAAAAGTTTTTGGTATTGTTTCCTCTTAAACTTTGTATAAATATACTAATTGTCTCATGTATTTTATATTTAGCATCTTTGTCCTGAATTTAACAAAAATTAGCAGCATTAGTCCTTGTTAGTTAAGTTCATGGATAGGTGCCAACATTTAAACTTATGCTGCTAATGTTTGTTAAGTTCATAATGCACATGTTCTAAATATGAAATATATAAAGCAATTTGTAAAATCCACGCAAAATTCATAGGCAACAATGCCAAAAACATATTAACATAACTCCTAAAGGGCAATTTGCACATATGCTCATTGTTGGAAGCAAATAAAGACATTTGTTCACCATATTTAAAATTTATAATTCTGCTCATATTTATACTGGTGAATCATCAATCATACTTTTAATTAAATTTTATTTTCACTTTTTTTTTAAAAAAAATAAAAAAGTTAAAGAAGAAATGCCTACCACAAAAAAGAAAAATTTTGTTCCTCCTTTTATCATTCTCTTCTTTTTTTATTCTTTTTATTTATTTATGTATTTATTTTCCTTCTCTCTTTTTTTTTTGTTTATTGTTCACTGACCGGTGAATTATCAACCGTTTATTTATTGTTCTCACTGACTAAGAATTATCAATCATATCTTTAATTAAATTTTCTTTTTTCTTCTAAAAAAAGTGAAATAAAAAATGCATACCAATAACAAAAAGGAGAGAAAAAAAAATTTCGTCCTTTTTTTCCCACTCTCTGTCTTTTGTTTTCATTCCTTTTCAATTCTTTTTTTTTTCTTTTTTTTTTTTGTTTATTGTTCATTAACTAGTGAATTATCAATCATACCTTTTTTTTTCATATTTTTTGTTTATTTTTTTTTATTTATTATTCATTTACTGGTGAATTATCAATCATACTTTTAGTTAAATGTTTTCTTCTCTTCTCCAAAGAAATGAAAGAAGAAATGTCTACCAGTAACAAAGAGGAGAGTAAAAATCTATCTTCCTCTTTTTTCCATCTCTCCCTCTTTTTTTTTTTGTTTCTTTTTTTTCTATTTTTTCTTTCTACCTTTTTTTTTCTTCTTAAATTTTTTTATTGATTATTGGCACATGTTCCCCTCAATCTATACACATATTTGCACTTGGCTTCCTAACCCTTTTTTTTAGTACTTTACCCCCCAACCTTTGTTTTACCTTGCACTGTTAGTACACGACTTTTTTTTTGTTTAATTTTCTATGAAATCCACATGTGAGACGTACAAGGGGCAAAGTATAAAAATAAATAAATAAATAAAATAAAATAAAAAATAAAAAAAGATTTGAGTGTAAAATGTAAGAAGATGCATAGGTTGAGGGCAAACGTGCATTTACAAAGAAAAGTTTTGAAGGGGCAATCTTCATAGGCGTGCATACACTTTCTTGCACGTGCATCTCACATGCAGATTTAACAAAAAATCAAAAAAAAAAAAATTATTAATAACTGTGCAACCAAAATCATAAATTAAAGAGATGCTAAAAAAAAATAATTGGGCGGCAAAATGCAAAATTGTGTAAAAGTTGAAGGCCAACTGTGCCAATAATTCTTTTGTTTTTTTTCACCCAAACTCATTGTTCCTCCTCTGGGTCAACTTTTAAAAAAAAAAATTCCAAAAATAAAGAATTAGCATTTGCTTCCAAATGTTGACAACAGAAATCTCTGACTTTAATTTGTAAATTTTATGACGTTAATTTCTAGCTAGAAGATTTATTAAAAATTCACAAACTAATTAGTCCAAAATTATCGAAGAAAAAATTAAAACACCCAGCCCCTGGTGAAAAAAAAAATAAAAAAGAAATATCTCAGACCTGCCCACCTACCCCTTATGGTCTAGCAGAAACCACTTTTAATATTTTCTCTGTTGTTCCTATTTTTTTCCTTATTTTTTTTCTCTCTCTTCCTTTGTATGCACTCTCTCTCTCTCTCTATATATATATATATATATCTTTTTTTTTTTCTCACCCAAACTTTTTTATTTTTTATTTTTTATTATTATTATTATTTTTGTAGAAGTTGAATTTCTTAGCTAAACACTCAACTTCTGATAGATAGGCAAGATAATTTTTTAAAGAAAAAAAAGTTTTTTTGAAAAGAAAATAAACAAATAGTTAATATGGTCGCAGTTATAAGTTTTGCAAACTATGAGTATTTTTCTTCACGCAACTCCACTTATAGTCATTTATCCAAATTAACCGATCATAAATCTAGCGGGATATAGATAGAGGTGTAAATTTGAGCCAAATAATTAATATGGTTACAGTTATAAGTTTTGCAAACTATGAACATTTTTCTTCACACAACTCCACAAGTAGTCATTTATCCAAATTAACTGATCCTAAATCTAGCGGGATATATGTAGAGGTGTAAATTTGAACTGTGCAATTAAGCTCAAGCCCCAAAACTAAGAAAACAAGTTTGGACTAGGCTTTTCTAAAGTTGGAAAGAGAATTCAGGCTAGGCTAATGTTCCAAACCTAAAGCCTAGTATCTAGCCTAAGGGTATCGAGTTGAACTTCAAGCTTGAGTTTTGGGTCTAAAGCTTAGAAATAAATTTGGAGTCCAAAGTTTGATTTTAAATTTTTCGATAAAATCTTAAAATTTGATTAAAATACAATTAAGTATTTCTAAAAATATTTTTAATAACCAAAAAAAATATAATAAGTTTATAAAATATGAAAAACTACAAACAAATACAGCATACCATATAATAATTATCTATAAATAATTAAATAGAATTAGAAAAAATAAATTATAATATTATATCGGATTAGCTAATCAAGCTGGACTTCAAATCGGCCTGACGAGCAGTCCATTGGGCTGGGCTTAAGGTCATATTCATATTAAAAATCCAAAAACGAAGCCTAATCCAAAAAAATAAAGAAAATAGGAGAGCTCGAGCTCAGATTGAATTTCGACCGAATATTTCAAGTGGATTTGATTAAATTTTGAGCTTTGAGACTTTTTTTTTTACAATCCCTAGATAAAGTTTTATAGTTTTTATCATATCTTTATTTAAAATATTATAAAACATGTTCAATACACCCTAAATTATATACAATTTAGCACTTTTGCACTTAATTTTTTTTTTCAAGCATTATGCCTGATGAACTTCCCATTTTCTTGCACCGTTACACCTTTTTTGGTTTTTTAGTTAACATTTTAACATGCAAACAAATAATGATCCAAAAGTGCAATTTTATATAGTTTAAAGAGAAATGGCATAAAAATTCGCAAATAAAAAAAATTAAGATTAATTTCGACTACAATCTCTGAAATTTGATTTAAATTGATTTTCATCCTCAAACATTT